>JAEANM010012594.1:0-14400 GCA_017656035.1 Myanophis thanlyinensis | reverse complement strand
ATAGATAATTTTTGTCTCAATATAATCTATCCAACATGAATCCACTATCTTCCCCTTTTTATGGTCAGTGTACAAACACAGGAAGTGTCTATTCTTATAAAGCGCCATCCAACTCTCTTTTTGTTATCCATGGTAAGAGCACGGACGTAAGACTGAGTAGTTCGGCACTGGGAATTCCAGTACCTCTTGTCTATGCCCCTACAGCCTTCTTTTGCATAACCTTTCGTGCTGCACTTGGTCTCATAAAAATATTGCTTCAGTTGGCCTTTGGGCACTGGGACTTTTTCCAGGACTGTAACCGTTGCTCCGGACATGTCTACTGCAGTCTTTTTTTCAGCTGCTGTCACCCACTCACTAGTACTGTCACACACACTCAGCTCTCCACGGCGAGCAGGGTCAGAATGGCGCCGGACCCTCATGGACATGTTTGCAGCATCCAAGTAGTTTTTATACTCCTCAAGCAGGAAAAGCAGAGGAGGCTCCAAAGGCACTTGACTGCTTAGCATCACCCGTGATGAGTATAAGTCTGCATCCTTATTTTCCTTGCTGGGTTGAATGACCTGCTGCTCATCCAGGAGCTCCTCAATGACATGCTCAAAAGTGTCTGCCAAAGATGTTAATCCTCTGGTGGCATCATTGGGCCCACTGAGGGTCTCCAGATTTCCCTGTGTCCGGAGACCAGGATAAGCCAAGCTGCCTTGTCCTCTGATACTAACTTCCTTCATGGGGGCAGCTTTCATGCAACTCAAGTATGAAATAACCATAGTAAGGAAAAGGATGGTCATCACTCTTTTCACTTGGTGGAACTGTTCAAGAGAAGAGAAGACATGGAAAATAAATTGAAAACAAATACATTTTACTTTTTAGAAAAGCGTAAGCGACAAAGATATACATACATTGTTTACTTTTCACAACAGTTGGAAAAAGCTAGACATTTATTCATCTTTCTACGATTTGGTACCTTGAACATGGATTGGGATTGTACCTCTCAGAATTCAGACTCAGCACAGAATACTCACTGGCAAAATTCCCATGAGTTGCAATCAAACACATTAGGAGGGCATTGCATTGGGGAGGATACATAATTAAAGCCATCCACTATTGGAACATGGATAACATAACTTGAAGTTTTATACAAGATCTAGTTCCCACAGGACTACACTAGCATAGAGGATGCCCAGGGACTTTCAGTACTAGAAATTCATGTTTGGTCACAGGGGTTGGAAACTGTGGATTATCACAGATAATAGAACCATGGTCTGATTTAGAAACTAGATTGCCCCATGATTTGTTTAACAGTGGTGTGTTGAATAAATCAGAGTTATTTGGATTCACTCAACATACTTAAGATACGAGGCATAGTTTACAAACCACAAAGACAGGGTACAAAACCAAATAAATTGCACTGTGGCTTCTGGCAATGTTTGAAATCACACCAAGTACTACTCTCTTCTAATCACTGTACAACAGTGTTTCCCTGTTTTATTTTTTTAATATCATATATCAAATGCTGTCATTTAAAATAGCTGTCTACAGCAGATGCTCTTGATTGGAGTATCCTGCTAGGAACAAGTTAAAAATGTTTGCCTAGAAGTCCCAAGGCCTTTGTGGAGAAAATGTCACACTTTAGGCATGGTAATTAATTATTCTCTATTTGTATGACAAGTGTTAACAGTATGTTTGGAAAGGTTACCAAGCATCTGTGATACGCATGCAGTAATTAGGGGAAAAAAATCAGAAAATTAATTGTCTTTTGCAGGAAAATCTCAGTTTGGAGTTTGAAATTATATGAACTAATTCTGCAGAAATAACAGTAATATTATGTCATTTTAAATGGAAAAATACATTATAAGTAGACAACCCAATAATCTACAGTACACCTGATCTGAAAACAAACAAAAACATTCAATGACATTAGCTGCATACAGATTCTACCTGTAAGTCAGTTGGATTCTAGAAAATTTTTAAGCATTATATTCAGACTTTTTATTTACGATGACCACTTTAAACACAAATAACCAATAATAAAAGAAAGTAGATAAGTGTAATTATAAGTCAAAAGTTCTGTTAACCAACTCTGCATTTTAGTAATTTCTTGGAATCTAATGAAGTTGCGCCTCTTCAAATTTGGGAGGGCAAGAAGTTCCATCATACAGACACCCCTCCCCCACTCCCCTTTTTTGTATTACAGCATCTTACACTTTTCAGCCACTCTACACCTTCACCATATTTTCTTGGAAAAATTACCACAGAGTGTAAGACCACTAACTCAAAGGAATTGACTTTTTTATTTCATCCTGACAAGGATAATATGATTTATCAAAACATACAGAATGCAAATTATCCTTTTCCTGTCACTGAATTCATTGAGTTTCTGGCTCGCTCAGTTAGCTGGACTTAGGAAAAAATGAACTTTAGCAAACCGTAAACATTGTCTCTTTGAAATCTTATTCACAAGTCTATGTACTTGGACTTCCTTAAACTTGTTCATTCTCCCCTTTCCTTGCCCTCTTCCTCAAGCAAAGAGACAAAAAAGTACATATACTCCTGTGTGCCCTCTTCTATAATATTTTTAAAATGATGCCAGAATTTCAAATGATTCCAAATTTCCAGATGAAAATAAAACATGAGGGATCATCACAACAAACAACAATATGTTGTCCAATTATTTGGAGAATTCCAGTTGCTTAGGTCAGTGATGCTTCGGAGACTTCGGAAAGATCATTTAAACTTTTTATAAAATTAATTTGAATTGATCCAATATGACAGTGTCCAATGCCAGATATTGGCATGTGGATTCAGTAAATGTGTGGCAACATAGCAAGTGAGCAAATGGAAAATGGTAAAGTACATTCCCCCCCCCCCCCCCATCCCAATACCTTCTTCACCACCCACCAACCACCTGGATTCCCATCTTGCCCTCTATTTAATGAAATTTTCATAGCAGATAATTGGCATTGGGAGACAGCAGAATGAATTCTGGAGTTAGTTCATTACCAGCAGTGGCCCACACTTCTGAATTAAGAGGGCAGAGAAATATTCCTTCAGAGAATAGCTGGAAAGCAAAAATGCTGAGCACAATCTAGGGGTCTCAGTTAAAACCTCAGATCTTTGAATTATTTATTTTTATCCCTTGCGGTTATCAACTACGAGTGATTGGAAATCCAAGAAGTATATTGTTTTCAAAATATTATTAATATCTTCCCAAAGTAGCTTTGAATATAGTTAGTCAAAGAAAAACATTCTAAAACCGATTTAAATTTTATAAGGAGTCGTTAATGGAACTCCAGAGAAAGAGGGTTCCACATTATATAGGGTGTCTGACTTGGCTGTTTTCTCGGGTAATGAAGGAGTGTGTTGAATGTTCATTTGTCATCTTGGGACCTGTATGAAAACATTGATCAAAATTGCCATGTTTGCTATTGAGTTGCTGACTAATCATTGAGAAAAATGGGAGGACTCTTCAGACAGCAGGGGAACAACTAATGTTGGTAACAAAAATATGACCTAAATATTTGTGTTATAAAATGGATGCTGTATTCTGTTGAATTTTTTGATTGAAGTATTGACCTAGGAACAGGCAATTAAAGATACAGGGTATTTCCTGTCCTGAAACAATGAATATAAAACACACTACTGTTTAATTCCATGTAATCAAGAAGTGTATGCAATTAGGATTACTTTAGTTCTCTAGTCTACCCATGTGTTTTAGCCCCCACTGTAACAGTCCATACTTTGTCTAAAGTGTTTCAGGAATACTTTAAGAACATGTGTGAGATCATATTATTCATCTGGTGAAGTAGGTTGGGCTGTTGCCAAGGTACATTTCTTCCATAGATACCCAAGACCTCATGTCTTTCTATGCTATTGCCAGCACTTAGGCCTGTCATTCCTTACATGCAAGAACATAGTTATCTGCAAGTATCTTCATGTTGCAAAGACAAGCATTAACAACATTTGTAAATACTTAATATTTGTTTTGCTGGAGTGAGTATATACTTATGTTTCAACAGGCTCTTCCACTTTTGTCTATGCTATCAATTAAGGTCCCCACTGTGCCCCCCACCCCCTTATTTTTATCACATACCATACTACTATAAGTCAGGCATGACATACATAATGGCTGTCAGATGTTTAATACCCACCCATCTTGTTTTGCAAATATTTATTAGTATTTGCACTTTACTAATTGTGCTGAGGAGCATAGGGGGAAGGAGGCAACAGAAGGAGAATGCAATTAAACAACTCTCAAACCCTTATACCATATTATACCAGAGAAGAATGTGAGCGAGTTTAGAACACAGAACTAAAAGGCATATATCCATTAGCAGTACACATTTTAATACTATCATATTGGATTAAGTAACATAACAGTATTCAGACAATTTCTTTGCTTTTTACTCATTCTATCAATCCCATATTTTTTTTCTCTTAATGGAGTGGCCAAGGCAATTGCCTTTACTCTATGTAAGCAGTAAATGAAATTCAAATCAAATTCAAAGCACCCTAAAATTAATAATAATATGCGGATACATGATGACATGCAGGATTCTTGGGAAGAACTTGATGCGGATGGAGAACTGAAGCTGTGATTTCACATTTTTGTGTATACAATACCAGTAATCAAACTAAAGTCAGATGACAATAAGAAAAATGAAACAAAGGCCAGCTCAGTTGCCTATCTATCTGTTCTCTCTCCCTCTTTCTTCAAACAGAGACAAACATTCATCTAATAAATATTATTTCTGAGTTCTATAACACAGGAGAACCCCTTAAACAATAATGCAGTGATAGTTCTGAATAAGGTGTCTGCTGTTAATACTTTGCAAGCAATGTAATCAATAGTTTATTATTATTTTAAGTAGTAGTATTTTTTTTCAGCAACCAGCATGTGGTTAAGGCACCAACTTAGAAACTGGGAGACCATGTGTTCTAGTCCCACCTTAGGCATGAAGCCAGTGAAATAACCTCCCACTCTCTTAGGTTTAGGAAGATGGTGGTAATGGCAAACCATTTCCAAAAACCCTGGCCAAGAAAACTGCAAGGACTAGCCCAGACAATTACCAGGAATCAATGCTAACCTGAAAGGATGGGGGGTGGGGGGGGGGTTTCAAAGTCTTTGAGATGCACATATATTTAAGTATGGTCTGAGTATCTTAATATAGATTGCAATTATGTGCTGGTAAATATTAAGGGCTGATTCTACCAGCTTTGTTGCTGCTACCAAGCTAGCTATGGAAGAGTTTTCCTGGCTGCTAGACATAGTGGCTTAAGCTCTACTTTCAAAAGGCTTTAAAAATTCAGGAAAATATACTATTGGCTGTTTCAAGCCAGTGGGATCTGGCTGTAGCATACTGATTTATCTGTACAAGTTCTATAAACTATAAACATCGATACTGATTGACTGGCCAGAAGTTTGGAAGAAATCTGGGTTAAGGGGCAAATGTTTGGTGCTTGTTTTTCTATTGACCTTTATTGAAGATCTTGGATGTTGCCACAGAGGAAGGCATTCAAATAGTGCTGCTTCTCTAGCCAGGCTGAAATCCTGACAACTGTATGAAGTATTCTGTGCTCTGACATAGGAATACAGGCTTGTGTTTGTCAAACCGCAGCCTCTCACCCATCAATTTCCTACAGCAAGCTGAAGATACTTTCAAAAACAGATGGCAGTCTGCTGATCTAAGAAATGGAAATGTTTTTTAAAAAATCTATCAAGCATGTCAAAAACCTTGGGATTATGTAAAGTTTAGTTTGGGAATTTCAGCTCCTGAATGTTAAATGCAAATCCAAATCATGTAGTAGGGCGAGTAGTAGTTTTATTCATTATGCATCGTATTCTAAACATTAACATGCATATTCTATGCACCAAGCCTATTGAAGTATTAAAATTCACTATATGTATATAATGGATTTGCAAATTCCAAGTCTGATAAGATTCATTATGGTCTTCTTGCCCTGCTTTAAAAATTCTTGGAGGAAAAGCAAATGATCCACACAAATGCTGGATTACAGTCATTTGTGCTGATTGGCATGACTACAATTTCATTTATTTTTGTGGTTGAGAAGGGTGAGAGCCTCAGGCCTGTGCTCCCTTTTTAAAAATCCATTCCCCTTCAGGTTAAATGTATTTTTCAGCCTTGTCTATCAACTATGTTTTTAAAATATTTAAGTTCAAAGATGAGGAAGGAAGTATTTGTCAATAACAATAATAAAACACTAAGACACCCAAAACTACATTGGCTGAGTCACATAACAGAAATGCTGAGAACTATCATTTAGATATACCTTCCCTATTTTTATTAATAAAAATTGATCAAGGAATGTAGAAGAAGGACCTTCTGCTTAAGGACTTCCAGAATAGTTTATATCGAACTGCATTAACAGAGGAATAGAATCGAGATCACGTGAAGTGTTAATACCGCTTTATAATGCCTTGGTAAGGCCACACTTGGAATATTGCATCCAGTTCTGGTCACCACGATGTAAAAAAGATGTTGAGACTCTAGGAAGAGTGCAGAGAAGAGAAACAAAGATGATTAAGGGACTAGATTCTAAAATATATAAAGAATGGTTGCTAGGATTGGGTATGTCTAGTCTGATGAAAAGAAAGACTAGGGGTGACATGATAGCAGTGTTCCAATATCTCAGGGGTTTCCACAAAGAAAAGGGAGTCAAGCTATTCTCCAAAGCACTTGAGGACAGGACAAGAAGCAATGGATCAAGGAGAAAAGCAACCTAATACTAAGAAATTTAAAATCCTGACAGTTAGAACAATTAATCAGTGGAACAATATGCTTCCAGACGCTATGAATGCTCCAACACTGGAAGTTTTAAAGAAGAGATTGGACAACCATTTGTCTGAAAAGGTATAGGGTTTCCTGCCTAAGCAGGGGGTTGGACTAGAAGACCTCCAAGGTCCCTTCTAACTCTGTTATTCTATTCGATATTAAAATTACATTTTTAAAAAAATTATCAAAAGGAAATTGCAATCTGATTATTTCTGAGAAACAAAGAATAATATATAAATATGTTTATTGATAAATGTATCAGCAGGGAAAATAATTTTAAGAAATCTTGAATTTTATTTTTGTGTCTCTGCATGTATGATTTCATTGCTTCATTTTGAACTTTTTTATATCTTTTCATAGGTGTGTAAACAGATACTGAAATGGATTGCATGTTAGCACATGATTTGCAAGAACTGAATCTACGAAGAGCAAGAAGGATTAGAGTCAGATGCATGTGCCACCGGCTGTTCAGCACACACAAGTTATCCTTGAGGATACATATTCACCCAACTGTATAATTATTTTTTTAATTACTGAAAACACCCCATACACGCACCCTAACCACATACTAATGACTTCAAGTGCTCCTAAAATAGTGATGTTAGAAGTACTCCCCTCGTTTGCCTGTTTAGTGGTTTATAATTTGCCCAGATAACACAATGAGCCAACTATATAATAGTACAACAGATAATGGCAATCAGTATTAAATACAGTGATTGAGACTTCAAAACAAACAAGCCATTATGTGGAAACCAAGCTATAAAGTTGCAACATGAAAAGCTATGTTGTTCTGTTTAAGAATGTAATAGCTTTTGCATCAATCATGAAACTATTTAAACATTAGATAAGACATTGATTTAATAACTCTATTGGCCAACAGTTCCTGAAAGTAGTGATGATCCAATATTCATGTAGAAATGGAATGCCCATTCTTTATCTTTCTCCATATTCTAGATTTTTTTCCCTTTGATATTCTGAGAATTTTTTTAAATTACCACTTATCCTTGAGATAGAAAACACTATTTTGCATCACAGAAAGAACATTTTAATCCTGTATTGTGTTACCACGATTGCAAACTATGTGAAACAAGCACAAGAAGTAAAAGTGCATAAAGTACATTCCAACAAATATTCTACCTCTCATATTAGAGCTAATATAAACCTAGCACTCTGATAGTTTGAGAGTTTCTTCATCTTTGGTAGTTTAATCTACATTAAAGTTATCAGATTTGAACTGTAAAAATCTGGATGATCAATAGATGTCAGCAAAATGATTCAGAAAATTGTGTCTTCTGCCATCCAGTGTTCATTCAGATTTTTAGGCCTAAATTGCCTACACTATCTGAATCTTTTTTAAAACTTTGCTGTGAAATGAGTTCCATAATTTAACATGAAAAGTGTAAAGTACTTCTGGGTCAAATATTTTGACAGAGGAAGAAAACATTCTTCTGACGGCTGTCTTCATTTTATGCAGAAATGTATTCACTTCCACTTTCATCACGTCCTCATTCATTTCAAACCACCATGTAACCTTGATCGATAGAGAAGTTCTGTTAGTTGCTACACTATTTGTTAGTTGTTGCTTACTTTCAGACCATTGTTTCTACAGTCTGCACTAGATCCCAGTGTGTTTCATCCTAGAAATGTAGTTTGGGGAGGGGTGACTTCAAGTTCCCATGCTCAGGGGTAGGAACTTTCAGACTATCCTAGAGAAATGGCTGTCCAATTCCTTTTGAAATCTCTTTTTTGTTTTGTTTTATTTTATTATTTTAAAAGTCTTGGCTTCTGCCAGCATCCAATTCTATAAACTGTAATTTCAAAAGAACATTGAGACTTTATTAGAAATCATTCGAAACTTCTGAGAATTAAAGATTTCTGGAGAGGAAAGGGAGATGGTTAAACCAGTGTGCACCTTGAGGTAAATATCTTGAAAGCGATCTACATTTTAATCTGATTCAAACTTTGTGATAGATATCTTCTAATACACAACGCCTCTAATCAGTGTTATTTGAACTACTTCACACTCAAGACCTGTTGGCAAAAATACAATATCTGCCTCATTGTGACAGACTTTTTTTTAATGCCAATTTCAGTTTAAATTGTTGACTGAAATAATTCAGGGCTGGATTTATGATCTTCAGGATGAAATGAAATGAAATATGGGTTAGTTTAACTGATGTCAATTGAAGAGTGCCTAAGTAACCTAGAAGACTTTTGAGAGCTCTCATACCTTGACGGTGATGAAAATGCTGTTTAGTAATTATAAGCAATCATTAAATAGATTACACAAACAATGGGATCTAATTGAGCTTCATTTTGTTTTCAAATATATACCACCCACTTTGTCTTATTTTTTTCTGAGTCAAATTCAGTGTGCTTGTTCTAACATATAAATCCCGTCACAGTTCAGGACCTGCCTGTCTAAAGGAAAAACTCTCCTTTTATATTACTAATTGGCAATGTCACTCATCTATTGACCATCCTTTGAAAGACCTACTAAGAAAGGGCATCTAGCTGGAACACATTCAGGCTAGGACAGTGGTGGCGAACCTTTTATTTATTGAGTGCCGAAAGTACATGCTTTGCCTCCACATACATGTGTAGCTCCTCCACGTGTGCTGCATGTGCAACTGCACCATCTGTGCATGAATACAGCTTTTGCACGTACAGTGCATGCACGTTGAATGCAGGCACTCACGCACACAAGAGCAATTGTCTGTGTATGCGCAGGAGAAGTCCAGCTGGATTTCCTGCTGCAATCGCATGCATGCAGAGCGGAGGTTCGAAGAACAGCTGGGTCTCCACAATCATGCATGTGAGCATGCGCAATCGCATGTGCATGTTCAGCTGGAGATAAGTTGGCCAACAGCTTGTATGCCCAGCAAGATAGCTCTGAGTGCCACCTGTGGCACCTGTGCCATAGGTTCGCCATCACGGGGCTAGGACCATCTCTGCAGTGGCTCTAATGCTATGAATTTCCCTCCCCATTGTCTTAACCTCTTGGGTTACTTTTTAAGTTATCTGAAAACCTGATTTTAGAACCTGGCATTTCCTTACTGAAACTCATTTATGCTTATACAAATGCCTTTAATTGTGATTTGATTGGTTTTTATCATTTATTGATAGGTGTATTTATTTTCATGAGAATATTATTGTTTCATGTAAACTGGCCAGGAGCATGTGAGTATATATTTAAAACATAAATAAATGAATAATGCATTTATTATAATACACAGATATATATAAAAATTATTTTCCTCAGAGGCAAAGATTGATTTGGGTGTAAGTAGTTCTGAAAAAATGGCTGAGCTGTCAAAGAAAAACCAGTGTTATTCAGTAAAGATGCAATAATTATATTAATTTTACCAAAATCTTATTTTCCTTTTTCTACAATTTTCTCATTAGTCTTAATTGCTTATCAACAATGAAAGATAGCTATATAGTCTATGCATACCAGTATTGAATGATGTTTCTTTAAAATAAAAAATAATGCTTCTAGCACAAACAAGGTGATGTCTTGATAGCCAATTCAGAAGTTTACAGCCTTTTCTATGATGAATTGTTCTGAAAACCTTTTGCTTTTGATTATGCTCAGCCTGTGGCTAAACTTGGAATCCGATAGTGTTTATCGGATGCTGAAGAATCAATAAGATGGACCATGAAAAATGTGATATACATTCTCTGAATTTTGAAATAATAATGGTTGACGATCATACTAAATTGGACATGTCTTATTTTTAGAGCCCAATTTTAAAAAGCTTAATAACGTGGATTAAAAGTACAGTCTAATATAAGTCTATGCTACAAAAACAGGAAAAAGCATTGAGAAACATATGGAAAGATCCAAATTAAGCAGATGAGATGTAGATAAATTCTAAATTTCCAGGATTTAGGAATAAAAGATCCAGTCTTTCTACCATTTAAGGATTCCCTTCAATTACTGCTTGAGAGAGCTTCACAGAGATATTTTAGTCCATCTCTATTCATGTCCTATTCCATGTCTTCTTTGTTTAGGTGCTTCTGTCATGTTGCTATGTAGCATAATGCCTTGCTGAAAAGCACAACTCCAGTTCCAGGTTTGCATAGTGTTAAATACCCTGTCTGTGCCTCCAGCTCTACCCATGCTCAATTTTTTTAACGTGGGAATGGATGAGTGAAGCCTAACTGGATAACTACTGGTTTTAGAATGTTGTGGCAAATTTGGCAAACAACAACAACAAAAAGGAACAGAAGTTATTAAGGAACTTTCCCTGCTTCATATTTGGAGCAGTGAAAGTAGGGGAAAGATCCTGGACTAGATCTGGCCTCTCAGATGTAGCCTCATTTCTCAATTACCATGTCAGATGCCAAAGAACATGATCTGAAGAAATATGAGAATGTGAATAGAAGGCAATCTAACATTCTGTTAAGATGGATGTTTCATAGCAAAAAATTATATTCGTTCTCTAGGAATATTGTGGCCTGTGCAAACAACAAGTCCTTTGCTACCATGACCATTCATTGCCAACCATCCAAAGAGGCATGCAAAACTAATATTTGTAGTACCTGCTTGAAAAGTCTTGTGCAGGAAAGAAATGTTAATAAGAAATGTTAGATCCCAGGATACAATAGATAGTTCTGATGGAACTAATGTGTGATAGTTCTAACTATAGTTCTGACGGCCAAATGTTTGATAGAAGAAGAATGATAGAATCAGGAGGATCGGTGGCCACTCAGTTTTATTTTCCAAATACACTACCTACCTTTGCTGAACTTCTGATGCTGGGTGGCCCTGGTTAAAGTAGTAAAGAGTAGACAACTCAATGTGCTGTTAGCCATAGCTGGTGGTTGGAATGGAAAGGTCTGAAAGCATGCACTGCTGAACTGGAAATGCCAGTTAGCACAGCTCCAGTGGGCATTAGCAACAGCAAGCTTTGTTATTTTACTTGTAACTATTTGTATTTGTTGCTGAAAGTGTCAATCATTTTCGAGCTAGCCATTCCACAATCTCTGTGGTTTTACTCCTCCTAGCACATGCCCAGTCTACTTACTCAATCAAGCTTACATTCTGATTCTGAGCTGGGTGGCCTCAGGAAGAAAGTTAGAAGCAGAAGGCTAAAATCCCACCACAACATAAAAGGGCAATATGTATGACTTGTCATAATGAGCCATTTAGTTAACAGCTGGGTTCAAGGAGGCCTTCTTCTCAATCATTACACTGAAGCTCAGGCAGCAGGAAAATGTTTGTAACAAGAATAGCAGGCAAAGCTTATGCATCTGTGTAACGCTTTCATGAAAACTCTGCAGGCAGTCATGGCTGATTCCTGCCCCGACTAGTACATTTTGAACATTCACTGCTATCTCTGTTTAATTACATGGTTTTGTTGCTACAATACCAGAATTGCCCTGAAAACCTTTGGCTGTGGGATACACTTGAAATGAATGGTTTTGTTCCCCAATTATGAATATTTACACAAACACATATGCACTGACTGTTATTTAAGTGAGTAACAAGTGTTCAAACATTGTAATTAATAACAGAACACAATGCACCAGTAGTATATAATCACTGGGTAGGAACTCTGAAGGATTTACTACAACCTCTTCATGCCCCCTAAATGTATATAAATACACCCTGACAAAAATAATATAAAGTGATTTATACATTTATCAGATTTTTAACTGTATACACACATATGCATTTATATAAATTATTTACACAAAGCTAAATGGGGGCTTTAGACTATGTTTCTCTTTCCACGAATAGGAAAGGATTTTTTGTCCCCTTGCTGGAAAAACCAAACCTTTCACTCTTAATTTATGTATTTTCAACTTTCCATTTTAAACCATCTGACACAAAGAAAAACCTGGTTTATTTCAGGCTTGTCTTTTGATTCAGAGCAGGTTGTGGTCGCTTCTGACATTCCTTCCATTAAAAGTAATACCATGTTCTTGTTATGAATCTTGGAAAGGTAAATATAAAAGGTAACTTCTAGCTTTTGAATTGAGAAATCTTACAACTTATTACGATCTCTCATCATGAAACACATAGTTATATTTTAAAAACATCAACAGCAAGTGGAAAGGAAGGAAGGAAGGAAGGAAGGAAGGAAGGATCTATAGAGATTTCCTATGCATAAGTAATTTGAATTTGAATGACGGTGATATCATCATATTTTCACTTTCTGCAGTATAAAATGTACATAAAATATAGAACATGCATGAAATGATCTGATGGATTGAATGAAAGCCATAAAAAAACCATGCATGTTATGTTCCTTTATGCAGGTTTCTATCTAGCTATGATGTTTTGCAAAGCTGCTTTGACAGACAATAATAAGTATTTTCTAAGACCATATATCAGGTATATGTAACAAATGTTTATTGTACAAATTAATGACACTGGCCATAAATATTTGTTTTTCCTCAAAATGTAAATACAGTATGTAAGTGTCTTTATGCTGAAGTCTTTAAGAAAGCTACCTTGGGTGGAACAATCAGTATTTTAAAATACCATAAATCAGTTTCCTAGTTTAAACTTGCACACAATAAATCAATGAAACTGGCCATAAATGTTTTTCCACTTTGAATGTAAATACAGGAACCCTTTATTATTCAGTAAATCACTTCTGCAACAATCCATGCAGGTCAGAAAAGCCCAATCTATTTTAGTTTTCTCAAACATAATTGGCATTTCCTGTAGGCACTATAGGAGAGGCTGAAAACTGTGATCCACTTTAAATATACCCAATCTGGGCTGCAAAAATCCAAATGAGCACTAGATGACAAGAAAGAGATACATCATAGTAGTCCTCAATTTACAATAATTCATTTAGTGACTGTTCAAAGTTACAATGGCGCTGAAAAAAGTGACTTATGACCATTTTTCACACTTATGACTGATTTAGCCGAAAACCCGGTCAAAATCGGGCAAGAAAAACTCAGATGCGAGGTCAGTCTAAATGACCGCGAGGGGTCCCTTTAATTCCAAACCGCGAGTAAAGCTCACGATGAGCTTTCAGCACTGGTCGTAAGTGGAGGAGGGAAGCAAGCTGCGGCTTTTTATATTTTGCCGCGGTGTCACTTTCCGCGCTTCCCATTGGCTGGGTGGCTCGTCCAATGGGAAGCATCCCTCTGACAGCCAATCAGCTGTCAGGTCCAAAGTTCTTGCAGGCGGACCAGAGTGGAGACTTCGGTCGCACCTGCGTGGTACATTACACCCCTCCCCTCTTGGATGGAGTGTTCGAGATCCCTGTATCACACAGGCGTAGTCTTTTAGGTAAGCTGGGTGGTGTCGTGTGCGAGTTGAACGGCGCAGACTCTGTTCATTTGAGCTGCTGCCGCTGACCTGGAAGGATGTGTCAGGGACCTCTTCTGTTCCCGGCGTTTTTGGTGGCGGCAGCGGTGGCGTTATTTGCGGGAGCTGCGGCTGCTGGGCCTCGGCGGCTGGCGTTGGTGTGTTTTTGGCCCCAGGTATGTAGTGTGTGACTCCCTTTGGGGTGCTTATTTCTCTTTGGTTGGTAGGTTCCCCCTCCCTTCTGGGTTCACCTACCTTGTTTGTCCTGCCCCGCAACTGGTCGATGTGCCTTTTCCAAGTTCGGCCATCGTTTAATTTAATTTCGTAAGACTTGGG
>JAEANM010012593.1:0-12682 GCA_017656035.1 Myanophis thanlyinensis | reverse complement strand
TATAGAAGCATCTTGCTTGCTTCTTTGATTTCATTGAGTTTAAGACAATGCAAGTGATTTTCTCCCCTTTTATCTATGTAACTTTTTGTAAATGACCAACCTAACTCTCGCAATGACCTCCATAGTTGAGTGGATATTTGCAGTTCACATTTGAATAACAGCCAACATGTATAGGCCATACTTGTGTTTGGGATTGTATAACAGACTGTACTAGGAAGACATTTGCACCAAGGTGTGGGCAACACTATCCCAAGTCTCTATGGAGATTCTTAGTAATCCAGGACGTTGTTGTCCCATGGTTTGAAAGAAGGGTCAAAGATGCCATCTATGTCAAAAGTGAACAGCCCTGTTTTAACAGAGGGGGAGGGATATGACATCATCTATCTCCAGTCTACAACACAGTCCTTGCAGCAGTTCCAAGAAGGCTCCAACCCATTTGCACTACTCAGGTGATCTTGAGGACAAAGATAAACCTTCAAGTGGTTTCAATGATTCTCTAAAACAGGGTGTCAGACTCAAGGCCTGGGGGCCGGATTTGGCACATGGAGTACTTAGATCTGGCCTATGGGGCCACCCTGGAAACAGCAAAGGACCAGCCCGCAATGCTTCTCCCAAGCTCCGATTTTGCCAGCAGAGGGTTGCAGGAGGCCATGGCAGCCAAAAACAGAGCTCGGGAGCCCATTTTTACTGGCAGAGTGCTCAAGGCACCATTAGCACCCCCAACATGAGTGATGTCGAGCTGGCCGTGCTCACCCTGGCCATGCCCATCCCAGGTCCCAGAGGTCAAACACAACCCTTATGCGGCCCTCAGTGAAATCAAATTTGATACCCCTGCTCTAAAAGAATACAAATAACCAGCTGACTGCAAGTAATATAAATCCTACCATTGCCTACCATCCAGTCAGAGCGTCAATTTCGAACCGAACCTGGCAGCAGCCATTTTTCTGTTCCTTAGTTGCCACACAGGAAGGGATGTGGGGGTTGGAATGCCTTACTAGACACAACAGAGAGCTGGGAGAATCAAGGTTATCTCTACTGGCAACGGATAAGGTTGGGGAAGGAGTGCCTGGAGAGCCTGCCAATTAACCCAATTGACCTGTGACACTTGGGGACAAGGCTGTTTCCCACTTTAATTATACTGAAACTGTCGGAAAGATTTAGAATTGGTTTTCCTTTGAAGCTGTGACGATATGTGCACTCCACAAAGAGGACCTTTGAGAAGAAGCCTAGCCTCAGAGTTCTGATTTGCTCAGGTTCATTAGTTGAAGCTTGACACAGAGCTGAAGAAGCTTCTTGGATGAGAAGCAAAACATCTTCAAAGAAAAACAAGAAAGTCCAGTTACCTCTTGAAAAAAGTACTTTTGGGACTATCCCAAGTCCCCACTCCATGCAGAATTTGACTGTTACCATTAAGCCAGTATGAATGCAGTACATGATAAGTTCTACATAATCTATGCATTTATGCATTTACTGAAGTAAACAAAGTCTTAGGAGCTTTATAAGGGAGTAGGGGAAAATGCAAAACTGTGATTACAGGTAATCTTTGGTCACATTCATCATACTGTAAATCCCTAGCAAAGATGAGACCTCGCTTTCTTACTCAACCAAACCACGTAATGGAAAAAATATTCAGGGATGACGAGAATAGTGGTTAAAATACTCTGGTTTATTTACCACATCACACAACCTGAGGGAGTATGAAAATAGCAGCTTCGAAGTTAGCGGTGCAGCAAAACACACATTTTAATGTAGCTTGAAAAGTGGTTTTTGCTACCTCACTGACATTGCAGAAATGCTGAGGGCAAAAGGCTCAGCACACCAGTAGTTGTTAAACCCTGTAATTTACTTGCTCTTTGTCATCCTATGGTAAATAGATTTCTGTAACATTTTCTTCCTTATTTATGTTTTATGCTCTGTGCTTTCTTTTATAATACCTTATTTCAATATTTGGTTGATATCTTTGCTCTCTAAGCATACTTGGAAGTACCCAACATTTTTATAATGGCATAAAATTTGGTTTTTTTTTAATGGAAGATTTCCATGCAGACTTGGCACACCCATGCTGTTAAAGGTGAAATCTGTTCCTTTTATTAGCTTTCCATTCTTCCAAGCCTTCCTGGGCCACATCTGTAACATGACTTGCACCAAGTAAATTGGATTTGTGGTAATAAGAGTTTGATGAAGACTTTCAGTTTGATGATGTTTTTGGGTGCTTGATCGTAGACTTGCCTATGGAGCTTATGTGCCAAGTTTCAGTCATATAATAGATATTGCCTAATACTGGGGAGTGCATAACTCTCAGTCTTACTAGATATGCAATGAGCTCTAAATATCTAGGTCAGAGGTGGGCAATTATGGCTCCTTCATGGCTCAGGAATTCTGGGAGTTGAAGTCCACGAGTCATGAAGGAGCCATAATTGCCCACCCCTGATCTAGGTCCTATGTTACTTGGTTGCGAGTATATTTCCATTGTTGTGAAGCATATCCAGCTGCACTCAATCTGTTAAAAAAGATCATTCCTTGGATTTAGTAGAAGCACCAGGGCACCCGCCAAAGAGGCCTTGGTCCTTTGGTTAATTGTCAAGGCCCAAGGATAACAAACCATCTTTTACAAGTTTCTTAGAAGAAAATTGGATTGTAGGTTTGAGAGATAAATGCATGAAATTCAGTGGTATCTCGGCATTCAACTGCTTTGAAACTGAACTAATTTGATCCTCAATTATCCTTGTCAATGTATTTGACAAGAAAATTTTGTCCTGGTATTTGTCATTTGTTTGGTACTCAATGCCCAAACTACAACTTGTCTATGTCAATTGCCTCGCAACTTGTTACCCTTTTCAGATGAAACAAAGGTTGATATGTCAATGACGTGATAGTTTTTGCCCTGTGCATATCTCCTTGCAGTGTTATCTTAGCTTCTGTAGTCATTTTTGTTTATTTTTGTGCATTTTTTTCTCATCAGTACAGGTAAAGTGAAGTTTTCTATTTGATTTAACCTAAGTATTCATTAATTTGTAGGTTTATTTCTTATGTAAAGTAATGATGTACAAACTTATCTATTTAATACACATTGTCTTAAAAACGTGCATTGTCTTTGGTTTGGGAACACATTAACTTTATTTACGTTATTCCTTATGGGAAAAAATTGTTTGAGAAACTCATCATTTCTGGTATTCATTGCACCAATTAACAATGAGTACAAAGATACTCATTTTCCTATCTTCTCATGCTTTTAATGATTAAATATAGTTGCTACACCATTAAAAATAATAATCTGCCAATGATACTGGATAGATTCTATAAGATTAAACACATTCAGGTTTGGTTAATGTGACCTACAAGAAGATCATTCTTATCTATGCATAGGGCACCTTACTGAATATAATCCAAATAAGACCGTTTTCTACTGCTGAGTTGAAATGCATTCCACCCTCCACAAGTGAGCAGAAAATTATATCACAACAAAAGTACATATTATAAACATCCTCTCTCCCACTTTTTCATCTCACTGCAATCACCTGTCCTTTTTTTCAAGCTAATGATTGACAAAGCTCAATTGATTTATTTTATACATCAATGCTGACATTGAATAGTATTACATTCACATTATAAAATAATAATAATAATAATCTTTTATTAGGGCTTCCAAAACTTAGCTACCCTATAGATGGCAGCAAAGAGTTAAGAGTTTTAGAAGCCAGATTGTTTTAAAGGATTACATCACACTGTACAAAATACATATTTTTAATTGTGCTGATGCCAGCATGCACTGTGTAATTTGCCAGCCACCCTACTCTGAACCTTCCCAAAAATATTTGAGTATCTAATGGAAAACTGGTGCATTTTTCAGAGACAATGAACATGAACCAAAACCCTGGAGGTTTTTTTGATACTTTCCAATTTAGGAATCTCTGGATCAAAAATTCAACACTAGAGGGCAGACGTCGCTTAGGAAAAAGACAAAGCCAGTCTTCACCTTCACCTATTACATTGGAAGGCATTTATGGACTAACTTGACCTAAATAGCAACCTTCTTAATATGGAACAGAAAAGGAAGAGACAGGAGTGTGCTAAAATGATGAAGATGCTGACAGAGCAACAGGGGTGGGGGGGGGGGGGGAATAACACTATGCCAGCATAACATTAGCCTATTTTGACAGCTAATATCTATTTTTACCCAGCAACAAAAGCCAGCAACTGGTTCTTTCCTAAGCTTTTTAAAGTGAGTTTTGTTGGTGGGGGAGGGAATGCCCCTCTACAGGTAGCTATACAAATAATAATAATTCTCTCTTACATAGCATGAAAGAGTATTGGTGTTACAAAAACAGCATGTTTGCTGTTGTCAAGATGCCTATCAGATTGCAATAGGAAAAACATGAAAACCCATGCTTAGAATTATCATTGCAGTGCCTATAAGCCTGAATAAGTAAGTAAATAAATATAGTGTAACCTCTGGTCACAAACACCTCTCACCATGACCAAATCGGATGCCGACCAAAAATTTTGCAAACTGTTTGCATCTGGTCACGAACAAAAACTCGGGTGTAGATCAAATGGCACAATAGATTTCCCCAGTTTTGCCTTCCACGCCATTTTTTTTCTGCATGCATGCGCAGTCAGTCTTGCTTCCCGGTCATGACTAAATCGGGTGCCGACCAAAGTTTTGGAGCTAATTACAGTCATGACCGAAGGTTCCACTGTAAATTCCCTTAAATAAATTCCCTGCTTCAAATCATCAACTATGATTTGCACCTATGTTTAGCTGCATTAAACATGCTCCTTTCATTACCTATTATAAACGAAACAAAAGTGGAGTTTTCAAGATCCTTACTTTGGAATGATCAAAATCACTTTACTCCAAATAACCAGCATCATGCAAAAGAAAGTAGAAAAGTTTTTTTTAGAGACTTCGTGAAATTTCAAGAATTTATAACACAAAATTCAGAATATCTGTTGGGGCTTGCATACAAGTCCTTAATAAATTTATCACCCAAAAACTAAGTAAGTTACTGCAACAGAGATAGAATTTAAACAAGACAATTCATATGCAACAGCGACAACTGAAGACAAATATTAAATTTGCTAGGAATATAACACTTAGACAAAACTGGTACAAAATTTTATCCTTGGTATAATACTCAAAATCAATAATTCATTTTCTAAACATTGTTGAAAATGCAGTAATTCAGATTTGTGTCATAATGTCATAAACAAACAATTTTGAAATATCATTTATTGTAGAATCAGCTGGAACATATTAGCATTTGCTCATAGGGCTAAGAAAAATGCAGATTTTGCCAATCTAGAGATGCTTGGGTGTTCTTTGCACAACACATTAAAACTTGAATCAGTCAACTTTGGCATTAGCAGGATTTTAAGGGTGCTGCCCTTGATCCCCCACTGTTAAGATTTTGAAACTAAACTTACATAATTCAACCTAAATGGGGGGATGACAATCTTTTAGTCATTGCTGGTGATATCACCCATTATTGCACCACAGCAACTGCAGCCACGTTGCCTGTTAATCAGGGAAACCCATCCTTGCAAAAGTACACCTTTTCAGATTACTGCCTTGATTACCAACAGGTTTCAAGATGCAGTTTGATATTCTGATTGTCATTTATAAAGTATTTTATGGCATAGCATCAGAAGCATCAGAACATTCAGGAACTGCCTTGCAAGGTATGATTCTGCCGATCTGGTCCAAACATCAAGGTAGAAGGATATACTAATGAACCCGTCTCATTAGGGAAAAGAGGAATTAATCCATGAGGAGGTCTTTTCAATGGTAGTCCTCCTGTCAGGGTTCCAAGTAATAGTCCCAAAGCCAACCAAATTCTGAGACTGGTAGATTCCTCAAAGAATAGTTTTATTGGGTATATCTCATTGGCACAGATCTGGTGAAAACCGACTCTTGAGCGTTCCCGTTTAATTTTCACCGAATTAACAGTTTTTTCCCTTTCCCCAAACTTTCAATCACTTGGTCCAATAAGGGTGCCATCCGGTCACTTGGTAATATCACTCCTCCTCTCCCTCTGACCAGGTGTGAGAATGTCCTTGGTTCCCAAGAGAAAGTATTTTGTTTTGGCTATACACCCGTTATCTCTCCTTCTGCCTCCTTATCCCTCAGCTCTAGTCTGGCAACACTGAGGGTCCAAAATGTCTCCAGTCAGGTTAGCTTCAGAATTTGACTCCCAATTTTGTATTTAAGAAACCCCTTCAGTAATAGTAATCAGAAGGGCTTCCAAAGTTTCAAAATACAGTAGTTGTTGTGAACCAAACCATAAGGGAGGTTGGGTTGCTTTGATTTAGCATATGATGTGAATCCAAACTGTGATTTATGTAGTATGGCTTGTTGTAGTTTATTCAATTAATTATACACAATGATTTGTATACCCATCATGGTGCGGTAGTTAGAATACAGTATTGCAGATTTACTCTGCCCACTGACAGGAGTTCGATCCTGACTGGCTCATGGTTGACTCATCCTTCCATTGTTGAGGCAATATTTTTTGTTGTTGGATTTTCATATTCTAACTTCTACCAGCTCTGCTCAATGGTCTGATGGGGAGGAGTATTTTATACATTTGCATATCCATTATTTAACAGCACTCTTCCCACCAAAAATGTCAGCTTCTTTCCTAAAAGTTATTGAGAAGTCATTTTAGTGCTAGAATAGGTAGTTATAGATCCTTTCCCTGTATGGAAATTCAACAAGAACTCCAACAATGTTGAAAGAAGCTCATTGTTTAGCACAGAATTTCAGAATATTTTTGAAAGCTTTAATTTTTTTAAATGAAAGATGGTCTTAGGATTTCAGGCAAATGTTAATAAATCCATCTGCACTGATGGTGATGGATAAACATTTTCCTGAGGCTTAAAGGATATGTGTGTCAGTTTTTGTTTTACACCAACATTATATAAAGCAAATATATGCTGCATTTATTTTATTTTTAAAAGAGTACATTATTTTTTTAAAAGAGTTAAAAAGATAAATTATGTTTGTTGAACAAGGGTCCAGAATGGGTAGCCAGCCAAATCAATAGTTTTTTATTGAATCAAAATGCAAGATAGAAGTATATCATTAACAAAAGCAAAGGAAGCTGTACAAAACATACAGTATAGGCATGATTTACTGTATACTTGAGCTTTATTACGCTACCGGATCTGGGCAGCTATAATTTGAATACCCTCTAGATGGTGTCCAAGAGACATAGAAAAGATGAATTCTTTGCTGCCACTTCATGGTTTTCCAGCATTTTGCAGACCCTGTATGATAGCCTTAAGCTATGTACCTGGACATTGAGTGACAGTTTAAGCTTGAGAACCATTAAATGTACTTCTGGTCAGAGTCATTTCAATGCAGTTCCATGTGTTTTGTTTAAAAACTGGCAGCCTATCTCACCACTTCATTAAAACAAAAGCTAGGAAAGTTGTCCAATGTACTTTGATAACCTCCTTCGTTTTCTTCTGAGTAGTTGCTTATCGTTGTGCACTGCCACTTTTCTGCACTCATTCAGTATACATCAGTGTGTAGTACATTCAGAGTGCTACAGCTTAGAAGATCAGTAGGAATGAAATTTTAGCAGGTGGACCTGTCTCCTAATTACAGCCTGGAAGATGATGCCCCCCAAATATGTAATTCAGTGAAGTGCTATTTATGGCAACATTCATATAGAGAAAAGCAGACAAATATTAAATCAGGTATTTCCCCCCCCCCCTCCCCCAACAAGATAGCTGTGAAGAGATTTTGAATGTTTCAATCTTTATATTGTGGAACAAATGGGAAAGTTTCCAAAATAGAATGAACCTGACATTGTTAGATCAAACTGGCACGCAGAGTGGGTGGTGCAGAGATACTTATCAAAGTTGTAGATGCAAATAGCATCTATGTTTCTTGTCTCATCCCTCTGCTCCTCACCACAGCTTCCGGGATAATCCTCCTCTGCTTGGTCGTTGTGTTTCAACTAGCATGATTTTAAAACCACACGTTTCCTTTAAAACACTGAACTGTCATTTCTTTGCTCATGTTTGAAAACTTTCTTCTTCAGCTGGCAGGGTTCTTCCCTCGTCAGAACCAAAAACTGTACAAATCCAGAGTGAATCACCACACTGAATTGCGTGATTTGCTTGCACAGCTCAGAAAGAATCCCTTGGACACCAAAGTTTCACAAACTGGCTGTGAAGAGATGGTGCAGCAACAACCAGGTTTAAATCTACACCATTTCCAGTTGGAAATGGGGAAAAATTCTGCCTTAAAACCAGAGGTGAAATTCAGCAGGTTGCTAGAACCAGTAGTAAATTTTCTAAGCAGTTCGGAGAACCGGTTATTAGAAGCAATCTTCTTTTGTTTTTTTCCACTTTACATGGTTAATCCTGTAAGGAAGGCAGGAAAAAACCTGGTGTTGTTTCTAGCCTAATCTTTATTGCCCTGCTTACAGAAACTGCCCACCCAGTCACATGACCCCCCCAGCCACGTCCACCAAGCTACGCCCACAGAACTGGTAGTAAAAAAAATTGAATTCCACCCCTGCAGCCCACCCTATTTTTTTTTTAGCTTACTTGTTCAGTTCACCCTCAGGCTTATTTTGCTTTAACTATAATTTATTGAACAAGTCATGGTTCACATATTGCTAAAATCCTAACCACAATGGTAGATTAAATCAACATGAAAGTTTAAACAAAACCAACCATATTCATCTGTTATGTCAATCTCATCTATGCAAAAATGGAAAGGGTTATTATATGTATTGAATAGCTGAGATTCCAAAAGCTTTTTAATCCTAAAAAAGAATACCGAAGTGTAGATGCAATATATAGAAATTACAACTCAAGAGATATAATCAGATGAATTTCTCTTTTGAATTTGATCTATAGGGCAATAATATCAACCCTACTGTGCTTCTTTTCATTCAGTTGTCTATAATAATCGGCCCTGTTTATCAGTCCAGAGAAGATGACGGTAACATCCTTCGGTTGCCAAACAATTCAAACAAGTATTTGTCATTTCTTTTCTCCACTACTACATCAAAGGACTTTACAGAGATGGTTTGCAAAAGTAACTTATCTTCTCCAACTGAGAAAATAAAGTCAGAGCTGAGAATAACAGCCGACTACAAAAAAATGTGCTATTATATTTATTTTGGGGAAAGAAATATGGGGGAATTTCCCAGGATGCAGAAAGATGCAAGGACTCAAAATTATGGTTTCTTGCTTTTCAGCCGTTGAAGGCATCAGTGGAAATGTTTTTGAAAACACAATGCAAACATATTTTTGTGTATACAATAGAACACATTAGGAGACACGGTGGCTCAGTGGCTAAGACGCTGAATTTGTTGATCAGAAAGGTTGGCAGTTCAGCGGTTCGAATCCCTAGCACCTCAAAACAGAGTGAGCTCCTGTTACTTGCCCTGGCTTCTGCCAACATAGCAGTTTGAAAGCATGTAAAAAATGAAAATAGAAAAATAGGGACCACCTTGGTGGGAAGGTAACAGCGCTCCTTGAGCCTTTGACATTTAGTTATGCTGGCCACATGACCACAGAATCATCATCAGACAGTGCTGGCTCTTCGGCTTAGAAACGGAGATGAGCACTGCCCCCTAGAGTCGGGAACTACTAGCACATATGTGTGAGGGGAACCTGTACCTGTACTTTACAATACATTGTCTTTTCATGGATAAAATCCTCAGGAGCAGAACTTTGATTACATTTGGGGGGGGACTAAAAATGGGTTAAGGGTTAAGTATCCTCACATTGTTTATTGAAGTGCTGTAGTTTTTTCCTAACTGGTTAAGAAACATAAACTTTGCTTACCAATTGCTTAAATGTTTTTAAGATTATAGGAGAAAGTCATATGTATTGTTTAGAAAGTTAAGCAGATAAACCTGGTTAGTACAGTAAAATTTCAATTTAATGGATCATTTACAAGGAAGTTGTATCTGTCAGACCTGTAGTGAGAGCACTCCAATTTGCATAATTTGTATAATTGTGTATAAATGTGTGTATTCCAACATAGAGGACTTGTCCACTAAATGGAAGCATTTGCCACACAGATTGAGTTCTGCATTTCCACTAATTAAAATTTCAACCTACTAATTAGGACTTCTTTCATGATTTTACTGTCTTGGATGGGAGATCACCAGAAAATCTCAGACTAGATGGGAAGCAAAGAAATAAACCTTGGAAGAAGGCAATGGTTATTCATTTTTGAATTGTTGCAAGAAAACTACACTAACCTTTTAAGAAAGTAGTCCATGAATCTGGAAAAACAAAAAGTGAGAAAATATGCAGAATAACATGAAGGACATGGAAAACTCTACCAAGATGAGGGGGTCAAACTATTTTCTAAAGCATTAATAGGCAAGACAAGAAACAATGGTTGGAAACTAAGCAACGAGAGAATCAATCTAGAACTAAGGAGAAATTCCCTAATGGAAAGAGCAATTAACCAATGGAATAACCTGCCTTCAGAAGTTGTGGGTGCCCCATCACTAAAGGCTTTTAAAAAGAGACTGGACAACCCCATACCAGGAGTGGGCAATTGTGGCTCCTTCACAACTCATGGACTTCAACTCCCAGAATCCCTGAGCCAGCCCATAGGGTGGGCAGGCTTGGATTTCCTCCTTTGAAGTGCCACCAGGTTGGACCCAGAAGGGGTGCTATTTAGGTATCAATGCCTGCCTTTTGGAATAATTCCACATACATGTTCAATGCTTCATTAGCATGGGTGGCTTAGGAATTCTGGGAGTTGAAGTCCACGAGTCATGAAGGAGCCACAATTGCCCACCCCTGCCCCATACCATTTGTCTGAAATAGTATGGCGTTTTAGCAGGGGGTTGGACTTGAAGACCTCCAAGGTCTTTTCCAAATCTATTCTAATCTATGCTGTATGAGAGATTAAGAAACCATAATCTATTCTAATCTATGCTCTATGAGAGATTAAGAAACCTTGAAAAAGGGGTCAAAGTGGGATTTAGAATCTGATCTTTGGGGAAATAGAAGAACTCAGGAGAATTGCCTTCTACTAAATCATAACAAATTCTACCCCAGAATTACAGCTTTTTATAAGAGTTTTTCAAGTCCTACTTGGAATGCTACAGAGCTTCAATACTGTACGCAAAGCATGTACTTCACCCTTGAGATACACAATCTACTCCCTTTTCTCAAAAGAAGGAAAACTGGCACTGGAACCATGTTTGGGAAAGAGATATATAATTGCCTGAGATCAGGGGTGGGCAATTATGGCTCCTTCATGACTCGTGGACTTCAACTCCCAGAATTCCTGAGCCAGCCATGCTGAGGAATGCTGAGGATCCAGCCAATATGCTGGCTCAGGAATTCTGGGAGTTGAAGTCCACGAGTCATGAAGGAGCCGTAATTGCCCACCCCTGCCTTAGATCAAACAGAAGAGAGGAGAGATTCAGATTATTGATTTCATTCTTAAGTGTGTAGATGGGCTTCATCATCTAATTTGACTTCAGGTCTCTAATTTTCATCATTTTTACATTCCCAACACTAGAAAAATGATGAGCATTTTACAAGAAATGCTGCAGGCAAATGAAATTTAATGATAGTAATAAAAATTATCATGTCAGTGCAGAAGATTTCCCCCCCACATACAGACACATTCTTAAGTTTACATTATGTATATTTCCTTTGTTTAAAAAAAATCTGTTTTGCTTTGGGAAAATAAGATTTGATGTTGAAAGAATACAGCCAAATGTATTGGACTTCAATTCCTATGATTCTCATTAACATGCTGACTGGAAATAATAGACCAATTATCCCAAATATTGGGTAGGGACCTTTGTAGTCAAACTTTTTATTTTTTTGAAGCAGATTTTTAGCTGATGAAGTTGAAGGTGCCTGAGATGCTTTCATTTTTTCATATACTTTGCTTGTATTCTTAAAGCCATATTTTAGGTCTTACTGTTTTAATTTGTTTGTGGTACATTATTTATTGGTAGTATAATAGAAAAGTGCCCATCTGATGTTTTCTGTAACACAATCCAATAACCCAGGGGTGGGCAATTATGGATCTTTCATGACTCGTGGACTTCAACTCCCAGAATTGGCATAAATAAATTAATAAGCAATTAAGAAAGGAAAAAACTAAGATGCACAAAAGTAACCACACAAATCCTAAAATAAGCCCCACAAATTCTAGACAAAAAAAGACCTCATGGCCAAATTCAAGGGATATTTATAGATTTATGAATATAGAGTATAGCTGTGTTTCCATGACACACTCACCAATGGTTAATGTAAACCTGGTTTATAAAATATAACTATTTTCTGTGTTAGCACAACACATTGAACTATAAAACAACTATATGAAGTTACAATGTTGCTAGAAAGACATTTTCAATTTTCTCATAATGCAATCATGTTAGGAGGCGTGCATAAGTGCACCAGCGTGCCTACCATCCTTGTCTTACTGTCCCCATTTATCTGTACTTACTTCCTTTGTTTATGCTTATGTTTACATCTATACCTGCTATATGTTTTCTGTACATGTTTGATAGATAAATAAATAAACTCATCTTTTCCAGCTAGCCGGCCTGACCTGACACCTCAGAGTTATTTTAATTTTTGGTTTATTTTTGAAATTTTATAATTAACTTTAACTTAATTTTTAACTATAATTTTTAAATATCAGCTCATTTAATTGTTTTAAATTGGT
>JAEANM010012592.1:0-14745 GCA_017656035.1 Myanophis thanlyinensis | reverse complement strand
AGGAATGGAGAGAAAGAAGGAAGGAAGGAAGGATGGAAGAAGGGAGAGAAAGAAGGGAATTTGTGTCTCGAGGCTGCGCTTTTTTTTGATATATTTTTTTCGATTTTTTGTTTTGATTGTCCTCTTTTTTGGAAATCAAAATATGGTCACCCTAGTTTATCTGTTTTAAAATTGTGTTTTGGAGCTTTAGTTTGGATGAAAGTATGGAAACTGCTGAGAAACAGAAGGGTCTTGGAGTCAGAAGGAAACAATTTGAAATTTGTGGGATATGGATATTTGTGTTATGATAAAATCAAGATTAACACAGATTTTTTACAATCATTCTGTTAGATGTACCATTCATATACAATATGAAATAGATACAAACCCAGATTATGTTGGGAACCATTTTATAGATGCAAAATAATAAACAGCACAAATGGCTGATTTATTTCAAGAAACCCTAGATATTTGTCAAGGGGAATGTAAAATAAACTCAAGAGAAGAATTGATGGCAGAGGGATATAGTTATCACTAGTTAGGTTTTGAACATTTTAAGACTGAGTTTGAAGTAAAATTTTATATAAATTATGAACATGTAATTGCTAAAATACAGAAATGTTTATTTTAACTTGAAATAATAGAACAAGTAAAAAAATAAGCTAAAGTGGACTATAGATAGAACATTGGGAAAATATGTGGTTTAAAGGATTGAAATTTACATCCTTATAATCTTAAAGAGAATTTTTATAAAATGATGTGCTATTGGTGTTTGCCACTAGATACAATGTCTAAATGTATAAAGGCACTTCAAATTGATGTTGAAAATGTGTACAACAAAAAGAGGGACATTTTATCATTTTGGGTGGAATTGTGAAAAAGCTGGAAAGTTTTGGATTCAAATACATAGACTGATACAAAGGATTTTTAAAGATGAAAAGATTTGACATTATCCACACTAGAACATTGATTATTAAAAGGGATATAACTTCCTGAAAATGGCCAAAATTACTTCTTTTCTCAGACAAAAAACAATATCTATGTTAATGGCTGAATGGAAACTCCTTATGGAATTTTGTGTAAAACATATATTTTTATGGTTTTGAAGATTAGACAGGATAGACTATAAAAGGTAGAGATTCAGCTTGTAATTTTAGAGTAAGATGTAAATGTATACTTGTAATTGTTGTAAAGAGGATCGGAAGCTCCTTTATATCATTTATTCTTCCTTTTCTAATTTTCTTTTACTCCCCACCCCATTACTTGCACTTTAAGATTACTTTCTGATTTATTTCTTTTTCTTTTCTTCTTCTCCCTTATATTAGTTTTTATCTATCTTTTAATTTTTTTAATAAAATTATATAACAGTGAAGTGTATAGGAGTTTACAATTTTAAAAACACAAAATAAGATTATTCCTTTTAGGATTTGCATACATGTGCACACACACACACCTACCACACATAGGTGTTTCAAATATTTTTAATCTATAATTTAAACTCATGTATTGGGAAGTAATTCCCACTGAATTCCATGAAGTCTAGTTTTCAATGAAATTGTTTCAGCATAAATGAAAAGAAAAAAAGAGCACTTGAAAATAACGTTTGACACATACTGCATTATTCACTGACTGAAATTAATGTTTACAACGGTGACCTTTTCAAACAAAAATTGGGAAAGTCAAAAGTCAAGAAGTCAGGAAAGTTCTTACATGTACTTATTGTTCAGCTGCAGCCACACTGACAGCTGCCATTATGGATCTTAGAAACCCTTGAGAATAGTGGCAGGCCCATTTGGGGATGCATCCTGAGAAAAGTACCATTGCCAGAAGACATCCCCATAACCTCTCTTAGACACACCTTTAGAATTACCCCGTGCTACCCCATGCCGTCCTCTCAGCAATGCATTGGGGGAGGGAACATTGAGAAGCAACAGAACCATTTTCACTACCAAATTCAGATGAAAAGAAAAGAAAAGAAAAGAAAAGAAAAAAAAAAGAAAAGGGAGAAATACTAGCATCAGTGAGTCATGGTGGCACAGTAGTTAGAATGCAGTATTGCAATTTAACTCTGCTGACTGTCAGCAGCTCGATCCTGACTGGTTCAAAGTTGACTCAGCCTTCCATCCTTCCGAGGTCGGTAAAATGAGGACTCAGATTATTGGGGGCAATATACTGACTCTGTAAATCACTTAGCTAAATACTATTACTATCAGATGATAAGTAATATCCATTGGTTGATTGATTGATTGATTTTAAAAGGGAAACATTTAATATAAACAGATCTCCCCCAAACTGCCTTTCTGCTGTCTGGGAACAGAGAGGAAGAATGCATTTTATAGGGAGCATTTTCACTCAGTCTTATTTAATTTGTCTGATAGATTTCCACCTCTAGTGAAGGCTTCCTGGTTTGTTTTTTTTCTTATCGTTTTATTTCCTCTGAAACATTTCATGAGGCCAAAGGCTTTTTTCTGTCATTTGGCCTGTTAGCTAAAGTAAACAGTAATCTGTTAGCACATAAATTAGCCTCTCAACCTTTAAGTGGTTTGTGATTATGATTCATACAGAAGCATGGAAAATGGAACATTTCATTGGAGACAAGCAAACAGGATATTTAAGGAGGATAAATTATTTTACTTTGTTTTGCTTGTTAGCATACTGTGCAAATATTTGACAAAATAAAGTTGTTGCAAGAAATATACAGATGTATTCTTGTTTTATTCTCTTTCGGTTGAGAGGACTATGAATTTTGACCAAGGACACTGTTAACTCTATTTTAAATATTAGGAAATTTAAATTTAGTAATGCGGTTGAAGGGACTTTGTGAACCCAGCACAAAAGGTGTATTCTTTTTTTTTTTACTAGTAGGAGATTTTGGCATCATTTCTCATGTATGAGAAAATTAGGGTTGATATCTTTCCTATCCATTGCATCCCAGACCAAGTTTAAGATGTTGATGCTGAGCTTTGAAAGTCTACATGTTTAGAGTCAGATTATGAACCTGCTCAGTTACCCAACTGCTTAAGAGAGGGCCCCAATACATGACTGATTATTTGCAGAGGTGAGATTCAACCAGTTCACACCTATTCGCTAGAACTGGTTGTTAACTTTCTAACTTTGGAGAACTGCTGGTTCAGCTGGTCATTAGAGCAGAGAACTGACTGTTCAATTATATGAATCCTACCACTGGTTATTTGGTATATAAGAACTGTTCTTCATCTGTTTGGCACATACAACATGGAATTTTGCCTCTTCAGGGAGATGCATGCAGCCCCCTTTATCCCAGCACACTGTCTATGCAATATACAAAAAAAAAAAAGTGTCTTTTTTATAAGTTTTTACAATCATTAGAGTTATTTTAAATAGTTTAATTTTATTCTTGTTTCATATTTACATAGAGAATATGTATAAGAAGAAAATAAAGATTCAAATTATAAAAATAATATATTTGCATATCTCATAGCATTCTGCCTCCTATTCCTCCTCCTACTACTACTACGAAGTAGGAAGTTCATCATTTCTCTCCCTTAAGGATAGGACTGCAAATAAGTAGTTATTTCTGGTTCCAGTTTTTCCCTATTGCCATGATCTTAGTTTTTACCAGTTAATTGGATCCATGTTGCTATTATTCACTTTTCCTAGACAGCATCTCATTATTTCAGGCAATTAACTACAAAAATTAGTTGGTGAAAGCTACCTCTTTTTCATGGGAACAGCTTTTCACTTTATTTGGATGGAAATAGGTTGAAATTAAAACCACATTGCAAGACTGAGAACGGCTGGCTCCATTAACATGGAGTGCGCTAAACTTTTTGCACAAGTTAACAAATCAGAATATTTGTATTTTTCTGGCGTCATGCTAACATTGTACCATATATCAAATCATACATGGCTTCTGTTTTCTGAGAATCAGCACTGTTTATTTTGCTTTGTAAAATCATGGTAATGAAAAAAAAACCTATGGTTAGCTTGAAATCAATAGAAAAAAGTAGTAGAAAGAATCTTGTCAATACTATGATAAAAGTGAAATCTTTTATAGCTAATAATATACAATGTTTTTATGATCTTACCTTTCTCTAGTTTATTCAATAGTTTAAATATATGTATGGTTAACCTTGCTTAGAAATAAAACATTACACTGAACAGTAATCTATTTCATATTGCCTTTCAGTATAATTTTAACTGATATTTGTTCTGTGGCAACAATATTCACCACCTATTCATGTAATTCAGGAATGCAATATGTACAAATTTGGCACAATGCCTGATATATTTTATCATACATTATATATAGCATATGCTAACCAGAAACTGAATGAAATGGGGGTGGGGGATCATTAACACTTCCATTCATGGTGCATTTAATATGAAAACATCCATTATTAAAATATGTACAAAATTGTTGAGCTCTGTTAATACAGAGCCGATATACCCTACAAATTCATTTCATTTGCATTTCACTGTGTCCTCACCGACTTTGCATTTCTAAAATCTACAGGCAAACTGGACTGATGAACTGATACTCATAGTTCACAATGTTTAACAAAAAAATATAAATCTGATTCCAAAGAAGTAAAGAATAAATGCAAAGTACTGAGGGTTGTCGTTTCTCTTCCATTCAATTCTGTCTGATTCCCAGAGACTGCCTACACAAGTCCTTGCAGTTTTCTTGGTAAGATTTTATAGAAGTGGTTAGCCATTCTTCTCTTGCAGGGCTATGAGCAAGTGATTGGCCCAGGTCACCCAGCTGGATTCATGCCGAAGGCAGGATTAGAGCTCACAGTTTCCCAAATTCGAGCCTGATCTTTAAACATTACACCAAACTGATTCGCTAAAGAAGTAAACAGTATGAAGTACTAAATACAAATAAAAAGCTGTGGGTGTTCCTTCACTGGAGACTTTTAAGAAAAGCCTGGATAGCCACTTGAATGGAATATAGGTTCTCCTGCTTGACCGTGTGTGTGTGTGTGTGAGTGCGCGCGCGCGCGTGTCTGTGTGTGTGTGTTGTACTAGAATTCTGAGAAATGTACAAAATGTGCACATGAGAAGAAATGCTGAAAACAAAAATTACAATTGCCAGACTTTGTAAAATACCAAACTCTGTTTCTATAGTTGTATGATACCATGGCTAATAGAGATTTACCCCATGATAATTTCATGAAGCTTTCTCTATTATTATAACCATTATCATTATCACGTATAAATGCTTTTATGACAGAGCCTCAAATGTATTTGTCTACTATAATGATGTCCTCTGTCATGTTGATGGGATGCTTAAAAAAGACACCATAGTCTGGAAGGCATCATTGCTTGAATGTTCTTAATTTGGCAGAGAAGGCTGAAATTGAATCTATTTGCAGTTCAATTTTAAATGTGCAGTTAAATGGGCAATTAAATGTGGATCTTTTGTTTATTTTACATGTCCCCTAATTCCAGTTATGATGGTGGTGATGATGATTGAAATGCAAGACTTTACATTTATTTCTAATCAACTCAATTTGTATCAGGAGGTGTTCCTCCATTCCTTCTTCCCCTCAGGTCAATACCAGAAAGAATTGAATTTCCTAGGAATTTTAATCTAGATCTCTCATATCCTAGACCAATACTTTAATCTCTTCACTCTCTGGATTCCAAGTTATGAATAAGGAATCAACAGTTTGTAGTGCCATGCTGCCACCCTGTGTGCTACAGAAGGTCCTGGAGAGATCTTGGAGGCATATTCACTTCATCCAGGATGCCAGCAAGTCCTTGTAAATGTTTTTACCATCAAAAATCTTTGTATAAAAACTTGATGCATAGAAAATTAGTAAAAATGGGTTATCATACACTGCTGTGTAGTTCTGGAAGCTTACTTATTCACCACACTGAAAATATTTTATCATTTTTAAGATTTCTTGAAAAAAATATCTGAAAATAGACTCAAAAGGAATATCTGCACCATACATTTGCGGTTTATCTGACATGCATTTTTAATAGCTTTGTTTTAATGGTATCACTGTCTGCATAATTGCAATCTGGGTTTCATAAATTGGCATGGATTTTTTCAGTCCACACAGAGAGTGGCAATTGCAAAGGAAAGAATGGCATTATTTCAATGTGCCCTTTGTTATTTTTCCTCCACTCTGTGTTGACGTGACAATTCCTATGGGTAAAATGAGATTGGTAAAACAAGAAGACATCTCTAGAACATGAAACGAAGCAAAAAAACAAAACAAAAAACAGAACTCTTATTAGCTATCTTATATCATTAGAATATTATATCCAAAATTGGTGGGTGGTGGTGCTGGTAGTGTTGTACCTGTTAGGGATTAAAGGATGCTGTCATGCAATGAATTGCTTCTGCATTACAATAAAAAAGATTGAAGCTGGAGGTACAGCACTGAAAGACCATTGAAACAGTACAACATTGGCAGCTCCTAGGAAGCATACTTTAAGGTATGATATTCCCAAGTGCTTAGTTAAAAAATATATATAAATCCAGATAATTAAAAAGAAAAAAAAAGTAAGGCATATTAAAAAAAAAAAAAACACCTTCCCTTTTTATTTTCAATACTTCATTGTCATCAGTATAGCATTGGTTATGCTATATTTTTCAGAATTTTTAAAATGTCATTTACGAGAGGGATAACTACCTGAAAAACAGGAGGAGGAAGTTTAGAGAATTCTCTAGTTCCATTTAATTAATTGCTTTCCATTTTAATTCAGTTTAAAGTTAAAGAAAAAAAAATCTATAACATCCACTTTTTTGGGGGGAATAAACTTTCTGGTATACCACTCAAATGCAACCTTTTGGCCCTGAAAGGGGTTTCATAGCCCTGATTTAGAAGGTTTCCCCTTCCTTGTAAAATGCTGGGAATAGACATATCATTGACTAAAGTTGGATGTTACTTCTCCCCAATCCCTCCTTCCAAATAATCACAGAGCAAAAGGATCTAATGTCATTTTCATGGCCCAATGTTTAGATGGAACATCACTGGTACAATGGAATGTTTAGTAGGCCCTGGGAGCATGGTAGAAGAAACAAGACATTTGCTTCCCCCTCCACTTGGCCCAAGGAGGGGAGGCATACAAAAGAAAATCCAGATAATTCTCCCTTAGTTACACAAGGTATAATTTGACCTGGAGAACTGTTTATACTGGCTTTCAAAATTCTGTTATGGCAATGGCACCACATTGACAATAAGGGTCTTTTTGGAAATATAAGTAGTTCTTAAATGTTTGATAGCTGAGACCGGCTTGACAAGTATATGGATGGCAACCATTTTCATAAGCAGTAGTTCTTAAGCAGTACTTTATACAGGATCTGTTTCTATGGTTCTTAAGCAATAGTTTATGCAGGACATGGCAAGAAGGAAGGAAAATAAGATGAAAATCCAAAAACATAGGTGAATGTATGTAGGTCAGAGTTGAACTGCAGAGTCTTTCTGGATTGGTTGGTTTGCTTGCAGATATTTCATTATCTAATTAGGTAATGACAAGTGATTTATATTAGGTGACATATAGAAATAAACCATATTTGCACATAATTCAAAAGAGATAATTAAAAAGCTAAGAAGGAAACACAAAGACCAGGACACATCCAACACCCAAGTGAGCAGGGATTACCAGACAACAAATCAGGCAGAAAACAATACCGTAATCAAAGACCTACCATGTAGAAAACCACACCCACACCAACACTGACAAGGCAAGCTACAAACAGGGAGCAAACCTCATGTCTACTTGCACCGACAACATTATTTTAGTTGGGTAATGATAATACCTGCAAGCAAACAAGCAAACTCAGAGAGCACCAAGACCTCCAAAAGAAAAATATTTTGAGCCCACAGCTCATTTTGATGCCCCAGAAGCTGGGACTGACTTTGCTTAATTTCCAAATTTAAGTTCTGCTCTTCTTTGATGAAATAATGCTTTTGTAAAGAAACAGTAGTCAATGCTGAATCAATGCTGTCAGATTGAGGTTTCAAAAACAAGGATTTGCAAAATTATAGTACTGATATAGGGAAAGGGATAGGAATCCCTGTTGATTTTACTTCACTAGTCATTACTATAGGGGGTGGTGCTCATCTCTGTTTCAAGGCCATTGAGCCAGCCCTGATGCAGAGAGAGACATTATATTTCCTGAAAACTGGACGAATGGAAATAAGGAGTATCCATTATGTTGCATAGAATTGCAGTGGAAGATTTCTTCTTATGGACTCTGTCAGGCTTTAGCAGTGGTGCTTTATGACAAATTATCTACAGTATATCTTGGCACATTGCAGACCAACAATGCTTCCCCCCCACAAAACACACGCAAGCAGAAACACACACATATAGTTGGTACTACACCCTCATCCAGAATTTCATAATACAGATTTAACCAAGGTTCTTGCTGCCATCCCCACCCTCATGGCCCCTTTTGTAAAACACTAAAAAGTTCCTTCATGCTCACAACAATAGAAAAAGTATAGATGCCATTGGGATGGAAGTATTGATTTCAATGGGCAAGTGCAAACAATTTTGTGTCCATATTCTGACCAGTTTATGACCCTTCCCCACCGCTAGGTACAACTATGTTAAAATTTCCAGCAGATTTATAATGACCACACTGATCCATCTTTCAATATATGCTGTGTGGTAGCTTCACTTTTCAATACTGGCAGGCATATATAAAACCAGCACTGCTACTGCTAAAGGTCAAGCTAATATATAGGCATGAAAGGAAGTGAAGGACATTATCTTTAACAGAATCTCCAATTCCATTGTTTGGGGAATCAGTTGTTCTTTTTTAGCCACAGTGATGATAACATTACCAGTATCCCTCAAATTACAATGGTTTCATTTAGTGCCCATTCAGAGTTACAACAGCACTGAGAAAAGTGACATATTTCACACTTAACGATCTTTGCAGTATCTCCATGGTCACGTGATCAAAATTCAGAAACATGGCAACCGGCTCATAGTTATGACAGTTGCAGTGTCCCCAGGGTTATGTGATCACTTTATGTGACCTTTTTACAAACAAAGTCAATGTGGAAGATTCACTTAACAACTATGGCAAGAAAGATCACAAAATGGAGCAAAATTAACTTAACAAATGTCCTGTTTAACAACAAAAATGTTGCGTTTAAGCCAAGGACTACCTACAATGATAATAAAAATGTTGATGATGATTACTATTCAAGATTGTACAGATTGCATAGAAAACAGCACTGAACAGAACCTTCCAATAGCTCTTTCAGGCCAAAACTTTTCTCACAGCAACTATTTATGAAATATGCACACACATTAAAAACACATTTTTTTAAAAAAGAAAAAAAGCCACATACTTTTGAAAATTAAAAGTGAGAAAGGAGAGTTATACTTTGAAGACAATGTTTTATTGGTGAAACCTGTATAATAAAAATGACATTTAAAAAGGTAGAATTAAAAATGGAATTTCAGAGAACTTGTGTTAAAAGCTCCATTAGGGAAAATTGTGAATAAAAGCTTTATATGCCAGAGAATTTTATTAGCAAAAGTCGGTTTTGTTTTTCTTCTGCAGATCTATTAAGTCCTAGTGGCCCCAAATACTGCATCACTAACATGAACAGTAAACTGATTTAGTCTGGTCTAGACATCTTACTGAATATTGTTACCTATGCATAGCACGCAACTTGTATGTGCCATTGTTCATTGTTTAGTGAATTGTTGCAAGTACAGAAATTTGGGGACAATATAGACTCTACCTCCTCTACAAAGGTTTTTCTTTTTCTTTTCTCTCTGTCACTCTTTCTTTTTTGGGGTTGAGAAAAACATTCAATTCTGATTCAGGGGTGAAATTCAGCTGGATCACACCACATCACCTGAACCGGTAGTAGAAATTTGAAATTGGCCCTGCCCACCTGCCCCTGCCCTTATCCTTCCTTATACAAGCTTCCTTTTTTTCTTACTTACCTGGATCAGCTATTTGGAGCATCTATGGAGCCTTCCTGGTGATCCCCGCTGCCCCTGGTGTCTCTAAAAGCACTTTAAAGAGCCGTGCTGCAGTGCATTTGGTGCGCATGCATGTGCACTGAACCAGTAGCAAAACCGATTGGATTCCACCCCTGTTCTGATTCCTGGCATCTGCATGGTCATCCCTGGAATTTTCTTGGCACTATTTTAGAAATGGTTTGCCATTACTTGCTTCCTAGAAGTGAAGAAGACTGACTGACCCAAGGCCACCCAGTTGGTTTGGTGCCTAAGGCAGGACTAGAATTTACAGTTCCCTGGTTGCTACCTTGGTGCTTTAACCAATATACCAAACTGTATCTTTCTATAAAGTTTGCTATATTGATTTTAATAGTAAACTAATCAATTTCCTGCTTTTCTCGGAACATTGGCTTCTAAAATATATTTCAGTTAAAATCCAGAAAGGTACCAGATTCTCTTGCCCTTACACTAACCATAGCAGGACCATGCCACTCTAACTTTTTATATAATGTGTCTTGAAGCATCTTTTGTCTCATCCAAAGGCCACATGGGAAACAGCTTAAGGTTGGCTTTAATTATTTCAGTTTTAAAGAAGCATCTTCTCTATTTTCTCATGGACACCATCTAGCGTGCTTCGCTGATAATGTAGTTGATCATGTGACCAGGAGCTGGCTGTCTCATGTACACTCTGGGCTACTGAAAGTCTTTGTCCCCTCCCTCCCAGTTCTTGGCTCTCCAAGGCTATTTTGACTTGACAAGCATAGATTGGACATCTGGCTTGGGAAAGGATGTCAGTCATCATAATGTCTAATTAGCACTTTTTGAGGTGATAATCAAGTCTTCCAATAAACAAGGACTCTTGAACAAACATTAGACTTGCTTTCTCAGTATAGATTTAGAGCTGTTTTGATACCTTTGTATAAAATTGGTGCTCCATTAAAATGTTGTTAGTTGGAGGCCATTTGGAAGGTCAATTTAAACCTCCTGTTGTGAGTTATGTGTCATTTGTGTATTTTAGGAAAGCGAGGGGGATATTCCCTTATTTATTCCTATGCAATTTTGCCTATTCTGTGGATTATTTCTAGGTGCTGCTGTGGTCATGGCGACTCATTTTCAGCATTATCATTGAGGATGGAGCAAACATTTGTAGCTTTGAGGGCTTTTCCATATGGACTTTTTGTAAACATGCACAGATAGAAGGTTTTTTTTTTTTTTTTTGCTAAAATTGCCATTGGCAGTGAAGCAAAGCAGATACAGCAGCTTAAGCCAGTATCTTCTGCACATTAACATGCTGGGTATGTTTGTACTCTGATATAAGGGTAAGCTCTCCCAATGGTTGTGCCAGATCTTTGGAAAGACATAACTAAATTTTAATATTTCAAGGAATGAAACTACTTGGTTCATGATGTTTCCAGAAATGAAATGCAGTCTGAATGATTAACTATTACTCTCATACTAATTTTAATATCCTTATCTCTACATTTAGAGAGATTTAATATAAACAGCAGTGATAAAGGGAATGATGAAGTAGTCTGATGAAATAAGAAATGCATAATCATCCTGCAAATCCCACCTATTTTCTGCATGTGCTTTGAAACTTCATGATGCACTAATGGAGAAGGCAGCCTCCCCTCTGCCCTCCAAATCCTTGTTTTTAGTTTTATTTTTGTAACCCACAAGATGGGTAGCAAATAGATTTGATAAATAAATAAAATAAATGCATGCTCAAAAGGGATATTGTGGTGCAACTGTGCAATGCCACCTTTGTCATTTTAAGTCTTTGAATGCCCATTAGTACAATTGACAACAAATTCTAATTGTTCATGTTTTTCCTAAAATGAAACTTAGTAAATTTATTAGATTGTAACATACTTATTATATTACAACAACAACAATAATAATAGTAGTTGTTGTTATTGTTATTATTATTATTAATATTCAATCAAATATGACTGAATGGTTAAAACAACACAAACATACCTATGTTTGTAAATTCAGACTTTTAGTGTCAAGAGTCAGGAGTACTAAATTCAGAATCCCAAATGAACTGATATGGTGCGTTTATGTATTGCTTTTCTCCCTGAGTTCAAAACATCGTGCATGTTTCTATCCTTCTTTCCTACTCCAGTTGTATTCATACAATACTACTCTGAAGTCAAGTGTTTGAGATAATAATTGGCTCAGAGTGGTCTACTGATTTTCATGGATAAATGGACCATGAATCTGAGTCTTCCCATTACAACTGTATACTCTAATCACAAGAATAGTCCAGTTCTAAAAACAAAACAACAAAAATGATATGAATATAACAACCATGTTACTGTGAGAAAAATAAAGAAGAAGAAATAGTTTAGTCATTCTGGGGAAGGGGGGAATAATATAGCAGTTCTGCAATATAAAGTGAATAGATTCTGAAGTCAGCAGATTCAATCAATTTTCTATTGTGTGTATGAGTTTTGTAAGAGAAATAGGAAAAATATAAAATGCTGGCTATCTTTGTGAGTGGGTAGTTCTGATGATGTTTGCCGCAAAAGTGGCTTGGTGCACTGCTGAGAAGCCCATTTTATTTCCCCATTTGAAGTGCTATCACTGACAATAAAATTGCCTGAAATATGAAATAATGGCAGCTGGTACTTAATGTGACAGGGAGTACAAGAGGCTTTGGCCTTTTATGTGCTTTAATGGGGTGCTTTAGAAAGTAACCACACAGTAAGTGACACGTCAATTTATTAAATACAATTGTCCCAAAACAAATTCACCACAGTTTTCTGTTCAGAAGAACGCATTATATGCCAGCTTAATTATGTGGGTTTTTCCTTGTCTTCTGAAATCTTGAAAGCCCTTGTCACTTATTTTTTCCAAGTTGGGCACTTCGGGGTGTGGTGCTCTTTCTCTGGGCTATTAAAATTTTACACAAGGAAAGAGAAATCACACTTTCTATTTTAAAGGCAGAATATACAGTACTCCTTACCTGAAGAAATTTCTGGAGAGGGCTCAGACTGCTCTGAAAGATTCCCCATCACACAATTAATGTCCCATTAGTTCTATTGATATCTTGCCCTCTAAATTTAATAGCACTAGGTAGAGAGTCATTTCAGCAAGATGTCAGCAGGGCCAAAAGGTAAGCCTCTCCTTACACAGTTACACATTTGTGGCTGCAGATTCCCAAGAAAACCCACATTTGTTTCCAATTTGATGATGGGAAAGGATATTTCTGAGCCACATAACTGTAATATGGCAGTTATTTATTGAACTAGTTGAGTGCAATCCAATTTTCTTTCCAAAAACTCAAGGTCACCCAACCCTTCCCCATTTATCCACACAATAAATTCTATGTGGTCGGTAAGATCACGTGCTAGAGAAGCCAACATTAATACCTCCCTTACTGTTCTAATTGTATCATTCTGATTTTTTTTCTGTCTCTCGTTTTTTTTTTTTAAATATTATTATTATTATTATTATTTTGATCCTGTGGAATGGACAAGATAAATAAGCACATAGAAATAAATGCAAATCATGGTGTAGGCATTTGTTAATATAAATGAATTTAGGCTTGTTGAGAAAGCCCAACTAAGTAGCACATCCCTGAGTAGGCTTTAAACTGTAGTGGTATCTGAAGTGACACTTGCAAGAAAAAAAAAGTCAGATCTTCTTAAGAAGTGCTGATCCCTTGGAATAGGTAAGCACTTAGCTACTGCTGTCTGTGAACTCATACTAAACCAAATGTGTCCCTGTGCAGTTGTTGCCCTAGCCATCTTTTAAAGACATAACACTATCCCCTAATGGCTTGTGATAATTAAACTCCCATAATACTCCTGTTAATACAAGGGTGTCAGTCCTCACATACTTACCAAATTCTAAATCAGGTAATTAAATATCCTGTTGATTAATTTCCTCCTGCTGTGCCTACTGATTACAGTGTCCTCTTTTACTTTCCTTTTTTCTGAACTGTGCAGAATATCAAGTTGGAATGCATTTAAAACACATTACTCTTTCTCTTCTTCTGGTGATGTCCATCTTTCACTTGCATAATATATTTTTTTTTCAATGAAACACCTGAGAGGTATTCCACAACAATGCCTCAAAAGTATATTTTTCAATGAGGATGTAATACCTGCGCTGAAGCAGCACAAGAACTAGATCTAAGGTTTTGACTTAAAAATCTAAACATATTATTGCTGTTTATATTAAAAACATGGTGTTTTTTTTAAAGGTATTCTTATGTAAATGTGCATAGGATTGTACGGTTTGAATGCAAAAGATAAGCTTTGGTAATATTTTGAATTTTTTTTTTAGCTCTGTCTTTACATTTGTCCTTGGTAAAAAATTTCATCTAACAAATTTAGAGATGATTGGTACAATTTTATTATGCAGCAAATGAGCAACTTTCTGTGCAAGAAAACAGACTAAAATAAGGCAAACATTTACTATTAGTAGCATTTTTCTCAATTAATTGCTGAAATTCAGCAATTTGTTTAATTTATAAATTATAAAGGAAGGTTTACGGATGGTGAATACTGGGGGGGGCGGAATACTGGGGGGGGGGGCGCGGCCTTGCCGGCTTGGTTGGGAGAGGCTTGGAGCGCGTCCGCGGCCTGGTGGGCCTGGCTGGAAGCCGACATTTTCAACATCTGCAAGAACAGTTTTGACATCTCCGGCCCTGGCGGCTCTGCCCTCCCTGAAGAATAGGGCAAATTGGAGTACCGGGGGGGGGGGGGCAGCCTTGGCCGCAGCCCTACCAATTTGATCAAAGACGGTCTGGGGCATTTTGGCCTCTGTCTGGCCAGCCCCCAATAACTCTGGAAGATATAGCTGACTGCTATTATGGACACG
>JAEANM010012591.1:0-14745 GCA_017656035.1 Myanophis thanlyinensis | reverse complement strand
CAATTACAGGCCTCTCTCATCTTTTTAAGTGGGAGAAATTGTACAATTGGTGGCTGACTAAATACTTTTTTGCCCCACTGTATATATTAACTTAGCCAGTTGCTGGGAGCAACTGTAGCCTAAAAATTTGCCCTCCTTGTATATCTTTCCAGATTCCAAGCACATAAGAGTAAAGTTTATATTTTGTTTCCAACTCACGAGGAAGCTGTTAAGCATAGTGACAGGAATTCAGTGTAAGCAAGCTATCTTCCGCAATTCAAATTATGGGTTTTATAACTCCTGAATAGGATTTATGAGTTCCCACCATCTTTCCTTTCTCTTAAACTTGTAAAAAAAAGTACACACATGTTTCTCCCTTAGAATTACTTGAAAGGACAGTCTATTTTCTTATTTCTATTGTTACTGTGTGTTTTCTTTCCACCAAATTGTCCCTTCCTTTTCATTCTCAATATTTTGAAAAGCCTCTCCTATTATCTTCTGAGGAGAATAAGGATGTCTTTTTTGTTTGTTCTTTGTACTTTCCATCAAGATCAGCCCACCACATGCTGTCTGTGTGTCCTTAAATTATGGAGAGTGAACACTTACAGTCATTGTGACTTGGTTCTCTTTCTCCTCAGCTCTCCTAAATGATATGTGTTCACAGACAATTATGGGACTTTTTTTTTTCCTCCAGGTATATCACTTAGAGGCCCAAAGACAACAAGGGGGAAGGAGGTCCACATGCTCTTTTCTTAACAGGATGTCCTTTCAGAGGGCACAATTCAGCACCTGGTGAAATTATGACTTTTATTTAGCCTTTCAGATATGAACTAAGCAAGGCTGTCAAGTCGCTCCATAGCCTTCATTGTGAAGGCACTTTGCTTAGTCTGCCAGCTGTAAATAGCTTAAGAGACATGTCATTCAAGTATTATTATAGCACTTTGAGATTTGTTTTTAGATGGGTTTGTACGATCCCCCCCCCAAAGGCTTAGATATATAGATGACATGGGTTATTTACTGCATTTACTGAAAAACGCTATGCATTCTTTTGTGTAACTATAAGGCTACGCCATGTAAAATAAAGAGCAGGGCGGCTAACCTCTTATTACGGAAAGGAGAGCAACTTCTGGTCAACTTCTAACCTGAAGGAACTCCCATGGCTTTAATAGTGGAGTAGAGACAAATTCAACAGATGTACGGTAGCTTTTCAGAAATCATAGTCTCCTAATTTCTAGCCTGATGTTCTCAAACTTAAACTGGCTCTTTTCTTTCCACTACAGGACTGGAAAGACAGAAGACATCCTTCTTTTCCTCCAAGCACAGTGGAAAATGAAATAACCAAACCGAATAAAGTGATAATTAAATTATTCACTAAAGTTTTCTAGATATCTAAACTTTGGATCTTCTATAAGTAATGGCAGTCTCTTCCAACTGTTTTGAACTACAGTTTCCATCACCACCACCACCCCAAACAGATTGCAGAAGATATCATCAGATAACACAAATATATTTGAAAATATATGCTCCCTTTGCAGAGAAACATTTAAATTTTGGGCTGGCATAGGAAGTTAGGAGTATTTTTAAAAGTCCATTTAAAAGACCCTCTATATCAGGGGTCTCCAACTGTGGCAATTTTACGACTTGTGGACTTCAACTCCCAGAATTCCTCAGCCAGTGCATACTGGCTGAGGAATACTGTGAGTTGAAGTCCACTAGTTGTAAAGTTGCCAAGGTTGGAGACCCCTGCTCTATATTATTGGTCTTTAAAAACTACATATTTGAGGATTTTTGCCGTATGTCACAAAATCAGAACCCTCCCCACCAAATGTAGGTCAACTTGAATGGATGTGCCAACATCTTCCTTAGGAAAAGATAACACAAATAATTGCTGACAAGTTTGTCAGAAAGTAACAATAACAAACATGCATCAGGTCCAAAATAATTTTCCACAATACAAGAAGCCCTGACTTATGACCACATTTGGAAGCAAAGTTTCCATTGTAAGTCAATGCAGTCATAAAGTGACATGTCCAACATGTGATAGCAATCCCAGCTTTTCTCACTGAAGTTGTTTAATTGAGAATCACAGGTCTTTAAGTGAATACCTTTCACAATCTCCAAGTCATTCCTGGCTTGGTCCATCCCAACCCCAAGCTCAGTAAGCTAAGGGACTGCCTCCATTTCCTCCCACCTGCCTAATGTCATCCCTATTTTGTCCTTTCAGCTGCCCTGCCCCCTTCCTTGTGGGACAGCAAGTAGCCCCAGAACCTCATGGCTCTGCAGCAGAGAAATCTCAGCTAGCACCAGCAAACATTCATTCATACAGCTGCTTTCTGTCCCTACCCCTCATGTGCCCCAGCCTGCACCAAGAAAGCCACCAAGCAAGCAATTCTTCATTCCCCCACAAGCATTCATTTGCCCAGTTGCTTCTCTCTCTGTTACTGGCACTAGCCTTTCACCTTTTGTGCCCAGTGCCTTTTCTCTCTCCTTCCAGCTTTTCTGCAAAAAGTTTCCTATGTGTGTCTAAAGCTACTCTATCTTCAGAAAAGTTTGTAAAGAGAGTTCAGCTTTAGCCAGTTTAAAATAGGCAGGGAAAGCTTGCAAAGAGATCATACCTTCAGCTGTTTCACCCAAGCTTTTACTTCTGAAAGAGATACGCCCACACTGGCGTGGTCTGCAACAGTCCATTCCCAAACAATTTCATTTTGCACACCCTACTTCTTCCTTAGTCTTGTGTCAGGCTGAATTTTCTAAAGAAAAAAACCCCATCTTATTCTGCTATTGAAATTGACATGTCATCCAGCATGAGATAGCCTATGACTGTGATAGCGAACCTAGGGCACGGGTGCCACAGGTGTCACGCAGAGCCATCTTGCTGGGCACACAAGCTGTCAGCCAACTTACCTCCAGCTGAAATGCACGCATGCACATTTGCAGAGACCCAGCTGGTCTTCGGGCCTCTGCTGTGCATGCGCATAATTGCAGCAGGAAATCCAGCTGGTCTTCGGAGCTCTCCTGCGCATGCACACATGATTGCTCATGTGTGTGTGAGTGCCTGTGTGCATCAGCATGCATGCATTGCACATACAAAAGCTGCATGCATGCGCAGATGGTGTGGTTGCACATGCAGCGCACGTGGAAGAGCCGCACACAAGTGTGGATGGCATGCACAAAAAATACGCGATTTTTGGCACTTGGTAAGTAAAAGTTTCACCACCACTGGCATATGATTTCTTTGTCCAAATTAAGTCATATATATGTAAAGTGGGATATATATGGGTGTAATAGGAGATACACACACATGTTAGTAATCCAGAAAGTATATGTATGGGATAGGATTCACACACACACACACACGTTAGTCACCCAGAAAGTATTTTTGTTTTGCCGCTTCTCAAAATCCCAGCCAGTTGACAGTGGGATTATTACATACAAAGAATATACATACTTTGTAGCTCTTTTAAACTTGCTGGATTACAAATTATGCATGGCTACAAAAGCAATAGTTTTATGCAGAAATAAATATTGAATTGAGAAATTGTGCAAGGTTTTCCAGAGAGACAGCAGGTAAGAAACATACTGTGCAAAGAGACAGAGAGAGAGAGAGAGAGATAAAGCTTCGATTAAATGGGAAAAATAGAGCTACTTTAACTTCAAAAATAAGTAGTTGAAAAAAAACAAGTATTTTCAATATGTTGCAACAAAAATATCTGCCAAAAGGGCAAGATAATTATCTTAATGTGATTTTTGACCAAGATGAATATTTCCTACTTTATAAACCGAGCCACAATTTGAATCTTATGCAAAACATGGAGATAAATCTAAGCAATATGATAATGTAATAAAATCAAAATTATTAGAAATCATACTGCCAAACTTGAGGCAGTAAAATCTTTTTAAGATCCGAGAGAAAATAGGCTAGTAAAATCTCAGTATGTTACTACAATCTAATCACTTGATAAATAGCTGCATTGTTTGGGGGAGAATAGATAGAGCCATGATTGCACTATCCCTGTTCATAAATAGTACATTGCTGCTTCAGTTTTAATGGATGTCTGTAGAGCTGGTATCAAAACAGTGTCATCAAGCCTAGCAATTGTACTGAAAGAGGGAAGAGGTAGCAAAGCCAAGTGACTATAAACTATTTTTCTAAAATGTAGATTGCATTTAAGCACTGAAGTGATTTTCATTTGGATTGTGTTACAATAAGGACTGACCAAATCCATGTTTCCTAAATTAATCCAGGATGCATAACTTTTTCTTTTCCTACTTTTCAGAGCTTTGCAATGCAATTCTCTAAAAAAAAAAAGACATACTAAGTATGCATATGCAGGAAAGGTATATGTACATTTATACTTGTTTATTGGAATCTATCCATTCGCATATCTACACCTATTTAGAAGCATTTGGGAAATATTCAGATAATGTAAGGTCAAAATCTGAAATCTCTAAGGTGTTGTGTGTGGTTCAACTGGCAGGAAGATGAAGTTAATGAACTTGCCAATAATTCTCCCTAGTTTGTATAAAGGAAATGGCAAAATAGCAAGGAGAAAGAGAGTTTCTGTAACTTAGGGCTATAATGTCTATGCCTAGCAATTTTATCATCCTGTGCTTTAAGGAAGGGAAAATAAACTATTGTGGACTGTTCCAACATGTAGTGCTCTGTACTCTTTCCCAGAAGCAGAAATACTATAAGAGTTTTAGTAGCATCCCTGAGACATAAGAAAAATGTAACATTTGGATGCTTGGAAATCAAACTTGATGTCACGCTATTTCTGACTCTGCAGTATCTTTCAGATACTCACAATCACCCCAATACCATTGTCTTTTATTTCTATTTTGTGTTACTTGAGCTAAATCTGAAACCAGAAAATTACACAGATCAGTACATTACTTTTAGTTAATCACAAATTTCTATCTATCCTCCTATTTTTGCTCTTTTAAGAAATATAATTGGGAGAAGAAAGAGAGGGAAAAAGGGAAAACAATTGCCATTTCCCCACCCCCCACCCCCCGAATGATCTTTAGCTGGATTCTTTATAGAAATTAAGTAATATGAATGCAAAGACAGCTGCCAGGTTTTTAGTGGAGAGGGTTCATGTGTGCCATACGTTTAATGAGCTCCATGAATATCATATCATGAACATGCATGTTTTTCAATACAGAAATAAGAAGTTAAATTAAGCAAAGAAAAGTGACCTCTAAAAATAAATATTGAAACCAATTTTTCAATGCTATTTAAGGCTCATCTCTTGAAAGAACAATTGCAAACAAAGTCTTTGTGAACCACCAAAATTTAAGCAAAAGAAAAATAACAATTAGGTGGAACAAATTAGATGGGACAAACTCAAAGGGCAAGTGGCAAACTGAAAAATGGATGCTTATGCCTTTCAATGGTCCAAAGAAGATACTCCAAAGGAACCATAGGATTAGTCTTTTAAGGTTAAAAACATTAACAGCAATAAAGTTTGTCCAAAAGCAACAGCAAAATACTTTATACTCCTGTTAGTGACTTCCTAGCTCATCCCTGTTAATATATAACTGAGTTTCTCAACTATGTTTTCTCTGATCCTGAATCAGGCAACCATCTCCTACTAGCTAGTGTTTTAGAAGCACCTAGCCTCTTGCTGTGAAAAAGGTGAGAAGATACATCTTACAATACAATAGATACCAAAGCCCAGTTATGGCATTTCATAATATTGTATCACTGGAGAATTGCTAGTGTAAGTAGAACAAAAGGCAATAAAGCTGCCTTGATATCCTGCCTGCTCTCTCATAAGAGTTATTGAATCAAACCTAGCAGAACTGCTAGACAAACAATTTTCAGCTGCAGTCTGAGGTATGACAAAGGCTGCGCATCGAAAAGAAATAGGTAAAGCACATCTGCTTGCGATACCCCTGGTGACATAGGTTAGCGGGAAGGAGTTTGTGAAGGAGTTTGCAGGAAGGAACGCATTCAATTGTTTCCATTGGCTCATAGCAAAGACACTCCGTATTCAATGTAATTCTGATGAGAATTTTGATGCTTTTATAAACAGAAATTTATTTTTTTCCCTTTCTATTCTTATATTAGATGTATGAGCTGGGGACTTTTGGTCTTCTCAACTACTGCACCATCATGCTTTGATGAATCCATGTAGCAAGCCTCATTACAGTGATAGAAATCATCATTTTGTTCTCAGAATCTGTTTTGCTGTGGAATATTCCTTTTTGAATTGCTGTTTAGTATCTTTGTGTCCAGATAATGAATGAACAAAAAAAAACCTGGATTTTTTTTGAAAGAAAGCAGAACAGAGTCAATTGCAATAGTTGATGAGACAAAATTAAAAATAGCCAGGAAGAGATTATAAAAGGACAATAATGGCCTCTTTCCCCTTTAGAGAAGAATTAAAATTATTGATCAGGACATTCCATTTTCCAGTTTTTCCAAAATTACTATAGTTGAAACCCAAACTTTAAAGTTTAAAATCTATATTTAGCCCAAATTTAGGCCTAGCTTGCCTTGGTACTATTTCCACTGAGGTGTAGCAAGGTAAGAACTGAAATCTAGCCTCTTGAATCTCATAGCTGCTTCCATGGTTCTTAGCTAAAAGGAGAAATGATTTCATATTCCCATTTTATTACTTATGGGGGAGGCTGAGGGTGTGTGTGTGTGTATTTGCCATGGCTAGAAAATCCCAATGATATCATTGAGAATATGATAGACTGAACTTTAAAATACGAATACCCCAAATCTATTCCAATGAATGGAATAGCTGACCCAATTCATGGCTGACCCAATTCTACAAGTTGCATATTCTTTAGTAAAGAAACATTTCCAGGTATCATATTGCCCATTTAAGAAAGTGCCATGATTTAAGAGAGTAAAGCAGAATTTATCAGAATTGATTTTCGTCAATGCAGATTTTTTATGCTGTTCACAGAAGGAAAAGAGATCTGGTTTTTTAGCATCCCTGGCAGAAATGGTCACAGATATCTGCCATCTATTTAGAATGTTGTCCATTAAGATCTCCAGTGAGGTCTCTTTTCTCTCAGAAATGCAGTGGGAAAAAACATAGGAATGCAAAGGCAATTTAAATGTCAAAAGGCAAAAGAAAGCAACATCAAACCATGATAACCTTTGAAGGGCAATCCAGCGCATATAGCTCTGATTGCAATATGAAACTGTCCATTTTTGGTTGCAAGATATCAAATGGCACAGCTTGTGGCCATAAGTCTGCATATACTTCAAACTGTAGTTGAGTCTGAAGAGCATTGGAATTACAGATTCTGCCTCACCAGTTCAGTGATTAATCATTTGTCATCTGCTTCTACATTGATAGTGAAAATCAATTCTCCAGAATTGGCATGTAATAGGGTAAGTGACTAAAATAGAGTTCCCACTGAAACTTGAGAGTTCTGACGGCTTGTATGCAAACAAATATTTATCATCAAATATTTTCAAAAGACTACCTTAATGTCAAGTTTCAAAGATCACTAAATATCTTTTTGAGATGGTGGTGGTGGTGAACCTGGTGGAAGGAAATGCTGCCTTGCACAATTAGCCAAGAGGAAAGATCAAGAAGGGACCTCTGGTGAGTCTGCTTGATTCTGGACCAAAATGGGTACATCTTTGATCTATGTGAGATGTGTCAGAATTTGCAGCAGCAATCACATTCAGAAACACACACACATGTAACTGATTCAGCAGGATTCTATTGTATACAAGAAACTTCTCTTTATATATAATATAACATGAAGTAAGTATACAATACCAAAAGCAGGTTTTTCCAACGTGGTAGCAAATACAAGTAACACAGGCAGAGGAGAGGAGTGAACAGTTTCAGTTTCAGAGTTCAGCACAGACTTAGTTTCAGTTTCAGAGCAACAGAGACTTAGCCACACCCAGGCTCCCTGCTGTTTCAGTCAAATACTGTTTCAGTTTCCAAACAGCTCCCATTGGCTGACTTAGTTGCCATGCCTATTCACTGGCTGACCTTGTTACCATGTCTCTCCTAAGTCATGAACTCTCACATACTGACAAGATTCTACCATACTGATTGTGGCAGCAAATGTATCCGCCCACTATTTAAAAGTTACCCAGTACTTGATTAAATGCTCAGCAGTAAAATTAGTCTGAAAGATTTCATATAGAAATTTCCTTGATTTTAAAACTGTAATTGTTGCTACAATAACATATATTTCTTTGTAGAAGTGGCTGCTGATGTGCCAATTAAGAACAATCATAGAAGAAGGAGCTATGTGCTTTAAGGTTGAGCTTTCAGGAAAGGAGTCGTGTTGAGAAATAACCTACACATCTATTTATAAATGATCTACAAATAGTAGTTTATAAAATTGTTGGTTCCTTTTTCTTAAAAAAAAAGAACAGCAACAAAACACTAGTTGTTCCAAAGACTGAGGAAATTGCATGAAAAATATGATTTGCGATATAGTGATTTTTCACTAACATTGTTAAATAAAGTTGTTAATTATGTGATACTTCCATGTTAGCAGGCAAACAGCTCAGCAGGGTCAATCTGTACTTTTAACTGGATCTTTTTTATGCAAAATATTGGCTTCAAAGTGGGACATGACTTACTTGATGGTGTGATGTCTCATTGACCCAAAGTTAAAATGCGTGCTTCTACTGTGATCAGCAAGAGAGCATATGGTCTTAAAAATGGGATTTTACTGTTAAAATAGTATGTGGAAGTAATGCATAGCTTTAAGACTTCCACATGCAATGGCTGAAGTTTGTTGTGACACCTGAACAATCATCCTCAGATGGAATTCACTTCTATAAATGACATAATAGCTGAACAAAGCACTTTTTTTCAGAAAGCAAAAGTCCTAGCTTACTGCTGGGAAAAATGTGAGTGTTCAGAGAATACACTAAGTCCCTTCAAAATGCAGAGTTACTGTCGTGATCTTGTGAGAGAGAATGTTATCAGAATGATACACAAGCAAACAGAATGGGTTCTCCTTCATCCTCTGCCATTTATGCTGAATATATTCAGTGTATTTATTACATGTGAGGTCCTGGGTGCCATCTGAGCATGGATGCTTTTCCCCCAGATATTTCTTTACCAAGAAATAGGTAAGTGCTACAAAGAAGTGGAGTTTGTTCTCAATTTATTTATTACTGGTGTACTCTGTCAGTATTGATGAGAGTCTTGGTTCCTTGAGTAGTGTGTTGTTTATTATTAGTTTGTTTGTCTGAGTTGGTGCTTCCTTGACTGGGGTATTGTTTACTTCTTGATTGTTGGTCTGATGTTAATCTTGGTGTTTTGAACAAGTAAAACCCAGCTTCTTCAGTTGGCGTAGATTTCATAAACAGAAATAGGACTGGGGGTTGGGGACCCCTGGTCTAGTGCATATAGGGCTCCAAGAAGATGGTATCTTGATCCATGGCAAGAAAAGGCAAACTTGAGTACAGGCAAGGCAAAACAAATTAGCAAAGTGCCAGTTCTTAGTCAAGGATCTGATCAGAGTTTAGCTCAGGAGCATGGAGAGCAGTAAAATTGAAACTAGAGTGCAAATTCAACCCTTGCCTAAAATAGTCATTCCCAACTTTTTTTCCTTTAAGCACACCACTAAATTGTCATCAGTTGTCATCAGCCCATGGGCCAGAAATTGGTTACACAGTGGGCACCATGGCAGACATATCCATATCCACATCACAGGCTACAGCATAAGATGAGTATCCTTGGCTAATGATGCTATTTTAAGAAGTCTTGCAGTACCATTCAGATGCCAATTCCTTTCTTTTTTTTTTAGATGCATATTTATCATGATTCTTTGCCTAGCATCTCCTGGACTTTGCTTGGGATGAAATCATATTCTTCTTTTATGTATCCCAAGCATCACACTAATAACTCTTTTCTGACCTACTCTTAACTCCCACCACTTCCCCTACTGTGTAGAAGGTGACAATTCAGGGAATATGCTCCCCCTTTTGTCACTTCTGACCTGTGCAATTGAGTGCACCTTTTTTGAGCCCCTGGCTCATTGTAAGTTAACTCCTTTTGATCCTGCCTCCCACCCTCTTTTATTGACCAGCTCTCCCCATTTCAGAAAAATTCATTGGCCCTGCTGCTTGCTCCTGCTGTGAATGCTTTAATTCTTGATATTTCTGTGGCAGGACCCAGTCTGTCATCGGTTTGTTTAGAAGAGTCGAAGACAAAGGCAGGATGCTGTCATTGCTGCCGAATAGGTCAACGCGGACAACAATGCCTTCCGCGGGAACTGTCCCCCCATGGATTGCATTTTCAGTCCATTTGAATTGAGGCACTTGGGAGTCTTTCTTTAGGATATGGGGGCAGGGAAAGGCAGGGGGTAGAGAGAAAAAGAGATACAATTTTGAAAAAGTAAAACCCAGCCTCTTCAGTTGGCATAGGTTTCATGAACAAAAATAGAGCATTCTGTTAGAAACAGCTCCCCTTTGTCTCAGAAGAGCTGGAATCCTGAACTCATTTATCCGTCAAATGTCATTGGCTTCTCCCCGACAACCAATAACTATTCAGATTTTCGTTTTTTCTTCTTGTATTGAGGAGAGCTGGCTGTAAGAGGGTTTGGGGTTATAAAACAATAGGACCAAGAGACCTTCTTTGCATATCACTGGCAATCTGGCAGAACTGGACATTATGCTAAAGATGGACCTGCCATTGAAAATGCAGTCCTGGGCAAATGTCACATTTTTCTTCTTCGTGAAGTATGCGACATCTTCTGTTTTATCGGTATCATTATCTTATGAGCTTCTCCATAACTAAATTGCACCCAGGGTTACAGTAGGCCAAACTGAGTATCAAATACCACTTTCCTCAGCAGTTTTTTGTCATCAGTGTAATTGTTGCTTTTCCTTTATATTTAGGCATACAGTCAATAGAATCAATGGATTGAATATATTTGGATTGCATCTTTTTTTTAGATTTTTGAATAAAATCATTCTCATTTAGTGTGATACAAAACAAAATGCTTTTATTTTATTTTATTTCTAAAAGGGAAAAGAGCATCCAGTGCTTACTATCCCTAGCATCTCTAGTTTGATCTTGGGATTCAGCCTTGCAATCTTTCATCAGAAAAGGGATTCAATTTTTTAAACAGTACCTTTTCACTCTTCTATGTCCAGTTATGCTTTTCTCGTTTTTGTTATTTTGCTGATCAATTCTCATTCACCAATAAAACCAGGTATGTCTGTTTATGTGTAAATAAATCAATGCATCAGACAAAAAGTTCTGAATACATACTTGTTTATTTAATCTGTAGCCTGCCTTCCTGCTCAGGAAGCACTCAAGGCAGCGAACAGATTTTTTTTTCCAAACATTCCTAAAGATCAACACTAAAGTTAGTAGTTTTTTTCTCAGAGCCAACAAAAACAAGAAAGAAAACAAAAGTGGAAAGAAATAAGTTGAGAACCTCACAATTCACTTTCAGATTGTAGTTACACCATTCTCCTAAATTTGCTTTTCATTTGACACTTGTCCCATCAGAAAAGTCCATTTTATCGCAAATACCTAAACTTCTGGCTTCTGTAATGATGATGTGAGTTTGTCACTATCTAGCATGGCATTTCTCAACCTTGGCCATTTTAAGATGTGGAGTGCAACACCCAGAATTTCCTTGCCAGTCATTAATTCCCAATGGTTGGTTGGGAATTCTGAGAATTGAAGTCCACACATCTTAAAGAAGTCAAGGTTAATTGTGTGGCAATCCTAATTCATAGATGTTTTGTCTGTAGGTATACAAAGGTACATCTATGAATTAGGATTGCTACATAATGTTTTAAGGACTTGAAAAATAGTGTAAATACTTTTTGGGTTATTTTCCATTGTTCAGTACCTGTTTTGATGTTAGCAGAGGTGAAATTCAGCAGGTGTTAGCAGGTTCACTAGAACTGATAGAAATTTTCTAAGCAGTTCAGAGGGTGTTAAAAGAAATCTCCTTTTTTCCACTTTACAGGGTTAATCCTGTAAGGAAGGCAGGAAAAAAAACCATTCTGGTGTCATTTCTAGCCTAATCTTTATTGCCCTGCTTACAGAAACTGCCCACCCAGTCACATGACCACCCAGTTATGCCCACCAAGCCATGCCCACAGAACCGGTAGTAAAAAAAATTGAATTCCACCACTGGATGTTATCCTCTAATTCCACTAGAGACTGACTGTTTCATTGTACTGCTGCTTTTTTATTCTATGTATTTCAACTTTGTTGCTGTCTTTTTATGAATTGTTTATCACCCTGAACATTTCCCTCAGATTTGTGGCCACCCTGTATTCAGTTTCTATTAAGAAGAATATTCTTTAGAGTTGATTATTGTAAAGAAAGAAATTACATTGCAAGCTCTTTGACATCATGGAAGTGATTTGACAGCACTCTAATGCAGTGGTCCCCAACCTTTCTGGCATGGTAGCCTGGCTGGCAGGGTGGGGTGGAGGAGAAGAGAGGATGATTTTGTGTGAGTGGTATTCTCATGTATGAGTGGCCCAGTTCTGGCCGGAGCTCGAGGGTTGGGGACCCTGCTTGGTCTGAAGGTATAGTCAGAATGAAATTGTGTCTTAAGAGTTGACAACTGCTTCTCTGGACACTGTTATGCACTTGGTATAAATATCTTGCAGACTTGTGAAAATGATGTAAGAAGTCAGAGATCATGCACAATATCTCTTGTGACTTCTCCATGAGATCACAATATAGATTCTTGAATCTTGCAATCTACAACCGTTTACAAATAATAAAAATATTTTAAAAAACCCACAGTTCAATTAAGACCAGTCAACCAAACCAATCAATATGACAGTGTCTCCATTGAGCACAGAACTGGATCACAATATTCAGACAAAAATGAAATGCAGAGACTATCTACATATAACATGCATAAAGCCATTGTTTGTCAACCATAGCAACTTGAAGATGTCTGGACGTCAACTCCTGGAATTTAAGAAGTCCAGACATCTTCAAGTTGTTACGTTTGAGAAACAATATGAATCTATGTGGATTCAGAATTCCTAAATAGTAAAGATACAATAGCATAGTTATGAATGTTCTCTCTTTGTGTGAATCAGTGATGGAATTCAATTTTTTTTACTACCAGTTCTGTGGGTGTGACTTGGTGGGCATGGCTGGGGGGGGTGTCATGTGACTGGATGGGCAGTTTCTGTAAGCAGGGCAACAAAGATTAGGCTAGAAACAACACCAGAATGTTTTTTTTCCTGCCTTCGTTACAGGATTAACCTCATAAAGTGGAAAAAAACAAAAGGAGATTTCTTCTAACAACTGGTTCTCTGAACTGCTTACTACTGGTTCTAGAAAACCTGCTGGAAACTGCTGAATTTCACCTCTGGTGTGCATGTATGCGTGGTTTAAAAATGTGTTTCTGATTTTTATAAAACCAAAAAAAGAAGCATCTGATGAATGCTCAAATGCCAAAGCTGGTCTTTCTTCTGCTGGAATTGAACTTAATCTCAGTTTTCAAACATCTTCTTGACCCATCTCTTCTCAAATACTTTAAATCCTGATCACCACTAGAAATGTTCAGGAATATTTTTTTTAATGTGCCTTAATGCACAATTATTTGCTTATTGCCTTCTCTTTCCTTCTGCCTTACATTTGGCCCTTTGTTTCATTTTTTTTCAGAAATACGTTTTCAGCAGGATCTGTTTTATTCCCTCATGTAACACACCATGTACATTGATGGGGCAATATAAATAATTAAGGAGAATAATAATCACATGAATCTGGGACATCAGTATGATATCTCATTAAGGACAGTGACTTATTGATGCAGGAACAGAAGAGCACATAACATTTTGTGGCACTGAGCTTTTACAGACAAGAAAAGCTATTAATTTTCTTCTTTAAAAAAAGGAAAAGAGAAATCTTCACCAGTTACTTATCAATTTAGTTCAGAATTATATCAACCACTGTAGCTATTTTTGGTTGAGTGACTTTCCTCAAAGTGTGAATAGGTTTTTATTCCTGTATCACTCTGATGTTGTGGAAAAATTTCAGAACAGTCTACTTTCTAAATATTCAGTTCACTATTTTTCAGAGTGATGGGTTTTCATAATTTTAAAACCACCAGGTCACCACTAAATGAGGAAAACTCATTTATCAAATTACATGGTAGCTTGATTTAATCCATTTTATATATATTGACAAGTGAAATAAGAACAAGGAAAGTGTTATGTACCTGTAAGCACTCAAGCCATTATATTTAGGGCAATTGTTTTAAGCAAATCGAAGTTTTGGTCTCAAGTCTTAAATAGGCAAGTTTCTCTAACTGTTGTCTAATGTAGATTACTTTATAAACAGCATATAAAAGGACCATTGTACAGATCCACATGTACTGAAGTCAATCACAGCCATGCCAGCATTTTCTATTCATATTTCAAAAATCCACCTTCTAGTGGGATAGCAAGCTGTGTACTTTTTCAGAAAAGCAATGTATATCTTGGGCATTAAAAAGCAATTAATATACAATCTGGGTAATTAATAGGATTCTTTTCAGGCTTTAGATAATATTACAGATTCCCATATACAATTAGCTGACTGAACTGTAAGACACAATGAGTGATGCAACAATCAGATTTCCCCACCCACCCATCATATTGATAATATTTATGACTAGGATTATAGAGTAGAGTAGCAATATTCTTTTTCAATTCAATTTCAATTCCAAATTTTATTGGTCACATACACAATCATATATGGGTATGATATGCAGTGAAATGCTTACGCAACCGCAGGTAAGTTAAGGTAGGAAGGGAGGGCTAGGGATAGCTGGGAAGGTGGG
>JAEANM010012590.1:0-14745 GCA_017656035.1 Myanophis thanlyinensis | reverse complement strand
GTGGACTTCAACTCCCAGAATTCTGGGAGTTGAAGTCCACGAGTCATGAAGGAGCCATAATTGCCCACCCCTGTCCTAGAGCAACATCCGTTTAGCCCCTACCTGCAACAGAACAAAATTATATATCTATCCCAAAAGTGCTTTTCAAAAGACAATGGAACTTTCTTGTTGTTTTGCTTGAAAACATTTCACTTCTCATCCAAGAAACTTCTTCCCTTCTGAGACTGAGAACTGAAGAAGCTTCTTGGATGAGAAGCAAAACATTTTCAAGGAAAAACCAGGAAAGTCCACTTGCCTTTTGAAAAGCACCTTTGGGACAATCGTGACCTGGAAGATTTGATAATCTCTATAGACATTTATGCCACTGAGAATACCATATGTAAATATGAGCATGTCAGAGCATGTTTAATTTGAGATACCATCCCAAAACTAAGAAATGCCTCTGAGAGAGGAGAAAATTTGTCCTACTTAAAGAACTAAAATCATTTTAAAAATTAACTGCATAAAAATGCATCAAGTATTGTACACATACCAAATGTGTCCTGAAAGCCTAATTAATTCCTACCTGTTAAAACGTGGATCTGCATAGGCATCGGGTATGTTGAGGATTTCACCAGTTCTTGCTACCTGACCAGCTATTCCTTTTTCAATAGAAAATCTGCATATATATAAAGAGATGTGCCCTATTAAAACAATATGCTGATACAAAACAGTAACACTTGTAACTGATGAATGTCATTCATCACTAGATAGTATCTTACAAGCTAGGACAAAAGGCAAAGCTAGAGCTATACACATTTCACTGCATTTCGTACTATGTAGGTCTGTGCACATAATGAATAAAATTTGATTTGATTTGATTTGAGGTGAAGTATCCTTTATAAAGTCGAGAGTTAAGCAATAATATTATTAGCAATAGCGATAGCACTTAGATTTAGCACTTTCCAGCACTATAATCAGCATATTGCCCCCAACAATCTGGATCCTCATTTTACCCACTTCGGAAGTATGGAAGCTAAGTCAATCTTGAGCTTGGTGGGATTTGAACCAGCAGTCAGGAGAAGCACTGCTGTACTGCAGTACTGCACTCTAACCATTGCACCACCGAGGCTCCTGTAACATCTCACTGTAGCAGGATCTGCTCCCAAAGTACTTTTATAGTAATGAAGATATTTTAAGAATGCTGTTTTCTCTGAGTCAGGTGCCCTCATGAGTCACCTCATTCCCGAAAGATTTCCTGGAAAATATTCTGCACAATGTAGTGTCACTGATGTTGTACTAAATTTGTAATGCTTTGTGAAATGACCAAATACTCACATGGGAACCCAATAGATTTTCTCCTCCCTGAACAAATCCCATGAATTATATTTAGATTAAAAGTCTACATTTTGTTAAACCAGTAGGTAGGGATATCACTTTTGCCTAGACTCTGGAGTGGAAAGCCTTAAATAAGCCCCTAGATTTCCTAAGAGGATTGACATGGTCATTGCACATTTTCCCTGTAGAATTTAAAGGGGGAGGGAGGGGTCTCAAAAATGTAGCATTAATTTGATCCCCTGGGAAAATACAAAGGGTTTGCTCTTCTCAGCCCCTTGGAACTGAGTCTTAAACAAGAGGAATTTCAAAAAGTAATACCAGGTTTTTCAAAAGAGAGCTTGGAATCACTAAAAAGAGGCAGTTATGAAAAATGCATTGCTTATTCAGAGAATGGGGAAAATTGTTTTCTATGCACCAGTAATATAGTACACAATAGTACACAATGCTCAGAAATTGCCTTTTCAATCACACAGGACCAATCTCTACTACCAAACAACTATTTTCCCATCTCAATCTAAATTCCTAAAGGCTCTGGAAATGCAGATAGACATTAAATTGACAGAACATAGAATCATAGGGCTGAAGGCACCTTAGAAATCTTCTAATCCAACCCCCTGCTCAAGGCAAGAAACCTTATACCATCCTAGTCAAATTGTTGTCCATTATTGAAAAATTCCAGTGATGGACAACTCCGGGAGGGGGGGGGGGCAAGCTATTCCAATGATTAATTGTTCTCATTGTCAGAAAATTTCTTCTTACTTTCAGATTGGATCTCTCTTTAACAAGCTTCCACCCATTACTTCTTGTCCTGCCCTCTGGTGCTTTGGAGAATAAGTCACTCCCCTCTTCTCTGTGACTGTCCCTCAAGTACAGATAGTCTTTAACTTACAACAATTCGCTTAGTGACCGTTCAAAGTTATAATGGCACTGGAAAAAGTGATTTATGTTGATTTTTCACATTTATGACCTTTGCAGCAGCCTCTCAGTCACATGATTTACACTCGGATGCTTGATAACTGATTCACATTTATGACTGTTGCAGTGTCCTGGGGTCATGTGTTCCCTTCTTGCAACCTTTTGACAAGAAAAATCAACCCAACCAGATTCACTTAACAACCATGCTATTAATTTAACATCTGCAGTGATTCACTTAACAAATGTGACAAGAAAAGTTATGAAATGGGGCAAAACTCGCTTAATAAATGTTTCACTTTAGCAACATAAATTTTGGACTCAATTGTGGTCATAAGTTGAGGACTACCTGCACTGGAAGACACTTCTCATATCCCCCTTCCACAATCTTTCTTTTCAATAGGCTAGATACACCTAGCTTCCTCAACTGTTCCATCGTATGATTTGGTTTTCAACTTTGTTGCTCTTCTCTGCACACTTTCTAGGGTCTCAGTGTCTTTTTTGCATTTAGTGACCAAAACTATATGCAGTATTCCAAATGTAGCCTCACTAGTGCACTATAAATCAGCATTATCACTTCTTGTGATCTTGATGATATTGCTCTGTTGATGCAGCCAAGGACTGTATTGGATTTTTTGGCAGTAGTATCCCATTTCTGGCTCATACTTAAGTGGTGGTCCACTAAGACACCTAGTTCTCTCACACAGCTACTATGTTGAGCCAGGAACCACATATGTTATACCTTTGCTTTTGGTTTTTCATGCCTAAGTACAGGATCTTACTTTTCTCACCATGAATTGCATCTTGTTATACAGGTAGTCCTTGATTTACAACAGTTCATTTAGTAACAGTTCGAAATTACTGAAAAAAGTGACTTGTGACTGTTTTTGCACATGGTCATGTGATCAGATGCTTGGTAACTAACTTATATTTGTGATGGTTGCAGTGTTCCAGAAACATGTGATCACTTTTTACAATCCTCTGATAAGCAAAGTCAGTGGAGAAGTCACTTAACAACCACATTACTAACAACAACTTCAGTGATTCACTTAACAACTATGGCAGGAAAGGGCATAAAATGGGTCAAAACTCACTTAACAAATGTTTCACTTAGCAACAGAAATTTTGAGCTCAATTGTGGTTGTAAGTCAAGGACTACCTGTATAGGGCCCAATGCTCAAGTCTGTCAGGATCCTTCTGAATCCTATCTTCAAAACTGTTAGCAATTCCCTCCCTGTCATCTGCAGATCTGAATAAGTTCCCTTTCTATCCCCTCATCTAAATCATTTATGAAGATGTTGAAGAATACTGGTCCCAAGACAGAACCCCACTGCATGATTCCCTCTACGTAAATGTAGTTCCATTAAGGACTACACGCCGGGTATGGTTGGTCAGCCAATCCATTGATGGTCCCACATTCTTTTATCTTCTCAAGAAGTCTGTTGTGGTCTACTTTGTTAAATGCCTTACTGCAGTCCAAGTATACTGTGTCCATAGCATTTCACTGGTCTTTATCAAAGAAGGCAATAAGGTTTGTCTGATATGATCTGCTTTAACAAACCTATGTTGGCTTCTAGTAATCACCTTGTTCATTTCTAGGTGCTTACAAATCCTCCACTTGATTATCTTTTCCAGGATTTTCCCAAGTATTTATGTGAAGTTGATTGGTCTATAATTTCCTAGATCCATTTTTTCCCTTTTTGTAGATTGGCCCCGCCATCAGCTCTTTTTTAGTCCTCTGGTAGTTTCCTTGTGCTACAGGAGCTATGAAATATTACATTCACTAGCTCCAATTATGTATGCCAGTTTTCAGAACCATGAGATGCAAACAATCTGATCCAGGTGATTTATGGTCATCCAGAGTGGACAGGTAAGATATGAGTTTTGCAGAGCAATCAGATTGATAGGAAAATATAAGAAATGAATGAACCCTTTCATTTAAAACTTAAATGCCATTTGCTGGAAAATATAGGCTGGAGCTATAATGGGAAAGATGCAGACATAGTCTAGAACAGATAATTTTGATCCTATGATTTCAGTTCCAGCAGCCACCATTTATAGACACTTTAGGGGAGACAAGAATACTCTTACAAAGTTCTAAATATAGAATATCAAACTCTTATGTATGGCACTGATACAACCCTGAACGTTGTGATCTATCCAACCTGAGGAAAAGCTATTAGGACTGTATACTTCTTTGTCCATACCTTCCAATCTGATTTACAGGCATGGGAAAATTAAAGTGATTGCTTTTTTGTTGCTTTTATTTCTGCTGTGGCTTGTTGCTCTTTGGAGTGTCCTTCAACGAAGGAACTCTTGAGGAGTTCTACAACAATATTGCCTTTCTATAGAGGCAAGTCAGAAAGTCAAGTACAAGTTAAGAGGAGGTCCTTCCCTGAAGACCTCGGTTTTAATACCATAAGTCTTGACATATTTTTTTATTTAATAGAAGAAAATTAAGATAATAGCATGACAAAAACTTCCAAAGTTAATTATTTGAATATTCTTATTAACCTGGGTGAAATTTATAATTTTATTAGGCACTGGAATAATATATAAATAGCGAATAATGCAATCTATCATTCAGTTTGCTCCTTCACTATCCTTGTGAGTGAGTTGCCATACAAATTGAGTGAACAAATAAATTAATCGGAAGCCATCATTATAATTTCAGGCACACAATTATGGTGACACCGATAGTTATTTCAAAATGTAACAAAACTAACTTCAATGAGAATGAAATCATAGAATGATGAAAACTGTCACAGTATCTTTAAATACAGACAGAAGTTGAATTAAAGTTTAGAACGTGTAAAAACAGACTATTCTTCTTACCTTATTTCTTTGGTCTTCCTAAAGACAGGCTTCCCTTCATGTACTTCTCCAATATCAAACAAGTCTGAATACAACTCATTGTTCTTCTGATCTACCTGGAAGAGTGCACAGCGATCTGCATTCACCAGGTTTTTTGCAAATATCTACAAAGAGCAAAGCTGGATTAACCAAAGAGGGCATGGGACAAGGCCGGAATTGTCTTGTACTTCTATACTAAGAGTAATTAATCTCAAAACATATACCAGTTCTGTCTTGTTTATGGAGCTAGATAGATGGTTATATACCGTAGACATGTTCTACTTATCTGTGATTTCATGTTGAGAGACCACTAACTTTGATTAAATTATTTTCTCCAAGATCAGGCTTCACCAGTCTGCAATCATCGAAGGTGAGGTTCTAAAACCCCTCAGTCTTCACAAATATGGTACATAAAAACTTCAGATGTTGTGAATTTTAATCTAACTAAAATGTGTTACGTGTGATTATTCAAATAGCAGATCCAAACTATTTTTTTCCTAGTGATAATGTTTAAGTCACTGCATTATATTGGTAGTAAATAATATAACAATTTGAAGCGAAAGGATCTTTAAACAACATCTGTATTTTTATACATAATACAGACTATAATACTGATGTCTTTTTTGCCAAAAGCATGGTGCAGATAAAAACACATTTAGCCCAAGTTACATTTCTTTCCCAATAACATGTATTTATACAATGCAAAAGCAAGTTGAAAGTAATTTATCACTGTTTTTATATAATGTACTTAAACAAATAGTCAAGCAACTTCTAACACTGCTATTAAGACAATAAATAAAAGGCTCAGTTCAACATGTAACTTTGAGTCTCTACTATTTAAGCATTTAAAGATCTCTAGAGACACTTTCATCTTGCTAGATTTTTAATTGAATTTAATACTAATTTTACATTACATATTAAAGTTTTGTATTTTGTTTGTTTTTAATGTTGTCTCCTACTGAGAGTTTATTTAAGTAAATGGCAGGATATAAATGTTATAAACGTTTAATAATGAAAAGCTCCTCTTCATGTTTTGTTAATTCTCCTTTCCTCCTATGCTATCTCTGTGACGTTCTAAAGAGACCTCCAACTCACTACAGTTTATCTGCTTGTGGGACAAGGAAGAATTTGCAAAAGTTTTCTGAGACAGGAAGAATTCATGAATGTAGCTCTGCTCAAATAGCCTTTGTTCCAAGCTACTATTAGCAAGTGCTTGTTCTTTGGAGTGCTTTACTCCAAAGTGTCTCAGATTCATTTTGAAGCATATAAAATAATTTTAGAGACAAATTTTCTGTAGCTTTGAATCTCACCATGCTATCTCTATCATTATTTATAGCACTGTCATCATTTTTTCTAGGTAACATTATATCAAAAGTTAGATAATTTATTATAAATATCCAAAACAGCTTGCAAAGGACATGCAGGTATTATTAAACGAATACCCAGTATTAATACATGAAAATAACACAGTGAAATTTTAAGAATTTGACTGTGTTACTACTGGGAATTTACCTTTCAAATGGTTCTTAAAATATTCACTGGTTTCACAAAAAATTCTAGATCCCAATACTGATCACCAAACCCCAGTTTGCAGAAAATTGCAGTAGAGAATTGCACTTTCACACTGCCTGGCAGCTGTTGAGGTCTGGATGAGGGATAACAGGCTTCAGCTGAACTTTGGTAAGATGCAATGGCTATGGGTGCAGGGAACCTCAGGATCCAGTTTTTTATCATTTTTAGCTCTGGATGGGGATGCGCTAGTTCTAAGAGTTCTCCTGAATTCATTACTCTTGCTCAAAGAGCAAGTGACAGTCACGGCTAGGAGGGCTTTAGTGCAATTTCATATGCATCAGTTGCACCTTAACTGGATCAGGAGGCCTTGCACATAGTCAATCATGTCCTGATCATTTCTCAATTGGATTACTTCAATGGGCTCTATACCCTTTAAGAGTATTCTGACCTAGAGTTGGTGCAGAATGCATTGGTGGGGACAATTCTGGAGGTCCCTATAGTACATATAACACCACTGTTGTGCAAATTGAATTGGTTACCAGTCTGCTTCCATGTCCAATTCAAGGTGTTGGTCATTATCTTTAAAACATTTTAGACCATGGGACCGAGGGTATATGAGAAGCCATTTCACCCCAATTGGATTTGCCCACCCTACTTGATCCAACAGAAAGGGGTTGCAGCAGATCCAATCTGTTAAGGAATTTCACTTGGTGGGAACAAGAAGATCCTTTTTCACTGTGACCCTTCCTTTGTGGAACATTCTATCACCAGAGGTGAGATCTGCACCAACCACCCTAACCTTCCAAATGGGCCAACATGGAGGCACTCTTTGCTGGAAATGGTTAATGGGGTAAGAAGAAGACTTCAACCTCATATTGCTCATCCTCTTGGTTCTATTTTTTTAAATAATTTTATTATTAAAGGCTCTTCTCCTTGACCTTGCTCACCAGATTTCCTTAGCAGGTCTCTTCCATTGGTGTGAGAGGGATGGGCTAGTCCCATTGGGGTGAGACAGGCTCTCAAATACCCTGGACCTGTGCAATATAGAGCTTTAAAAGTAATAATCAGCACAATTGGTAACCAATCTAGCTCACGCAATAGTGGTGTTCCATGGGCCTCCCTAGGGTCTCCCACAACTGTCCACACCACTGCACTCTGCAAAATGTGTACATGTTTTATACTGTTTGTTAAAACTTAACATTCTGAAAACATAATCGATGTATGAAGGACAGATGTATATAGGTCAGAAATAACAGTAACATAACCAGTGTGCTGCATTTTAAAGATTCTGTGGTCTGAATAATACTGAAATTTAAATAAAAGTTATCTTACCATTATATTTTCAAGTAGAGAATCTATTGCAACTATGTTATCAAAGTAGGTTCTGTAGAAGGAAAAAAAGCCCAAATTTCTTATTGTAATAAAATTCTTTTCAGACTTTATCATGATCTATATTGTTTTAAATTCACCAGTTTAACAGATTTTACCTATTTCAGAAACTTTACACTTTAAGTTTTCTTACTGATCTAATTTTATAGGTACTAGGCTCCAAAAGTTATCTCTAGCAATGAAGGAGTTATGAATCGAATATAAGACCTATAAGATTGGTACACCAAAGGCAACTACTAATTCATATGAGGTTCCAGTGGGAATTTGGTATCTCTCCCAAGGAACTGATTAAAGTTCCATCACTTTGACACCACTTGTCCAACTTGCAAAAATGCATTTTAATCAGCAGATGCCTAGAATATTCCTTAATATTCCTTGCAGAGGTTATCCAGGTGATCCAGTGACTTGCTGTAATAGTTTGTGGGAATGACTTTGGGAGACCAGGAAAGAGATGCTGCCTAGGGAACAATCAGATAAGAGGGAGCACAGTCCATAGCTGCATGGTTGACCAAACAAGAGGTTCAGGAGAGACCATCCCTAAATTATCAATTTATTTCCTATTTCCTAAATTCCTATTTATTTCCTATTCAAGAAAATTGATAATGTTTTAAATCAGTATCTGATATCATTGTCAGATGATATTGGATACACACAAAAAAAATCCTAAATAAGATAAATGTAGATCTGTCAACCCAAATACAGATTAAGGAACAAAATTTAATGCATAATTTAGAATTTAGAATACCTGGTTTGAAATGGTATCTATGTCACGGGTTCTTTTTTTAAACCATACCAGATTAGATTAACCCAGACTCAAGAGAGACACAAAGCAAATCCTGGACCAAATAGTTTCTTTATATCTCCCTATAAGTGGGGTGGGGATGGAGAGTTTTTATTTTGAGAAACAAATGTATTCTATAAAAGTGATGTTCAGTAAGATTTCTCGGTGTGTGCACGTGCTCACACATGTGCATATATGAGCCATTTCCTCTAATCCTTATCCTATACTTTTACAATTAATATTACAATATTTCCTCTATATTGCACTATTATGGTAACTATTACTATGCCCTATAGCAGGAGTGTCAAACTTGATTTCATTGAGGGCTGCATCACAGTTGTGTTTGACCTTGGTGGGCTGGGTGGGCGTAGCCAGGTGGGCATGGCCAGATAAATGTCACTCGTATCGGGAATACCTGTGGAGGTCCAAGCACTCTTCCAGTAAAAACAGGTTCCCAACCTCCATTTTCGGCTGCGACGGCCTCCTGCAACCTTCTGCCAGCAAAAATGAAGCTTGGGAGGGCTGCATGCAGCCTTCCAGAGCTCCATTTTCCCTGGCAGAGGCACTGTGGGCTGGTCCTTCACCGTTTCCAGATCCGGCCCACAGGGCTTTGACACCCCTGCCCTATAGTATGCAACTGACTATATATCAAAATTTTCTTCTTACAAACCATATTCAGGTTTTTTTTGCTTCTCTCTGCAATTCTATTTTTTTTCTCTCTCTGTTAATGGCCCATTTGTAGAACACTTGTACCTTTACAGGTTGTGTTTCAGGTGGGACTTGGTTCTTATCTGGGCTGTCCATTCCTTCTGAAGGAAAAACACCTTCTTTCTTTTGGTTGCTGCATCCTGCAATGTACTGGTGCCTGCAGAGCTCCAAAGAAAAATGTGATATCGCACCCTAACCTCCTACTCCCATCTTGTCCTGTCCTCTCTCCTCCAGCACCTCTGTCAAAGTTGCAGCTTTATTGTAGACTGTATTATAGAATATTATTTGAGTGGAAAGCAGGATATAAATATAACCAATGCAACATAGATTTAATAATACTGCCTATTATAAAATAATGATCATATGGACCTGTTCCTATTTATAATTTATGAGTATACAGATGGTCCTATTTAGTGACCACAATTAAGATTGGCAACCGTCATTAATCAAAGCTATGTAGAACCATAGCTGTGTTTATGATCTTATTTTAGCTTTCCTTTGCTTTATGGACCTGCAAAGGTTGGAAATGTGAGGACTGGTTACAAAGTTACTTTTTCAATATAATAACTGTGAACAGTCACTATATGAGGCAGTCACTAAATAAGTACTGCCTGCTATAACCTCTCATTATTCATATCGTATGAAACTGCACAGTGAACCAATTTCCAGAGCAATGAATAAACCACAGTAAATATATCTATATTAATTATTTTAAAATAATCATGATACGGCTGTAGAGACTCACTTTCATGTCACTTACTTTGATACGTCAAGCAGGAAGTCATTTAGTTCAGTCTGTTTGGCCAAACCCTTGGATACCTGATGCAAATGTTGGGAAAACTATTGCTTATTTAAGCAGAAGAACAGAATCAGAATGAATCTACAAACATAGCTATCACCTGTCCAGGATTTGCTAAGAAGAAATAAAGCAAGGAAATACATATATAAATTCAAGCCTCACATATGTCATACTCCAATTTCAGGCTCAACATAGATTTAATAATACTTCCTATTATAATGATCATATGGACCTGTTTCTATTTATAATTTATGAGTATACAGATGGTCCTCATTTAGTGACCACAATTAAGATTGGCAACAGTCATTAATCAAAGCTATGTAGAACCATAGCTGTGTTTATGATCTTATTTTAGCTTTCCTTTGCTTTATGGACCTGCAAAGGTTGGAAATGTGAGGATTGGTTACAAAGTTACTTTTCCAATATAATAACTGTGAACAGTCACTATATGAGATAGTCACGAGATAAGGACTGCCTGTTATAACCTCTCATTATTCCAATTTCAGACTAATTGTGGACATATGTATGCTAATAACTCTAATCATACATTTGAAAAATGGCACTGACCTGAAAACTACTCCCTGCCTTCCCGTTTCAGAAAAGTGGAGTATTAGCTCAAAATGCAAACCTGATCTGGACTGATCTCAAATTAGAAGGAATTATTAGTAAAGCCATTTGAAATACACAAATGATAAAACAAGGCCTTCAACTTAATGTCAATTTTTTTTGGCAATATCCAAATATTACAGAACAAACTAATAATATTTTATAGCCTTACAATTAAGATATTCTTTCTAGGAAAATTAACATTTAATGCAGAGACTTACCTCTACCTGATGCATTGCTATTGACACCCACGCAAGGTTTGCTGCCGCAACCTGAAAAAAACCACAAACTTTTGTTCACTTGGAAGACAACAAAATTTGTGTTTTAAAAATTCTAGCAATATTTGGGATATGTATGCAATAATGAAGGATTATGCATCTAGAAAAAAAAGGTTTATCAGTTTAAATGACATCTAGGTAACTGGGTTGCATTGTGTTATTAATTTTTCCATTAAACATTACAATATTTATCTATTTGATAACTATACTACTCAAGTTTATCTAACAGAAAATTAAAATAAGAAGATGAACTAAAACAATCGTGTTAAAATGGCATTCTCTAAATACTATTGAAGTGTGCAAAAGATTTGGGAGTCATCTTGTCTGAAATATCCCCTACAATTATGGTCCCTTTACAATCTATGGCTGGCTCAGGAATTCTGGGAGTTGAAGTCCATAGGTTGTAAAGGGACCAGAGTTACCTACTCCTGCCTTACAACCTTTCTGAAAATGTTCTGATGCTCTTTAACATCACCTACCTTCGTATAGTGAAAGTGTTCCAGATTCAAAGCAGGCAATGCCTGTAGTAGGGCTGGAAATGTAAATGAACTGCTTTCATTTAATATAGTTGATCATTTAATACAAGATAATAGCTGCTCCCACCTCATAGTCTTTATCTCTTTGTGTAAAGATAGCAGTACTTAATCATATTAGTGTCCATGGAGAGCCCGTATATACTGCCTCTAAATGCCAAGTTACCCAAAGCTAAGAGTAAAAAAATGATATGGAAAAAAAAAATTAACCCTTGGTTTAACCTATCCTATTTTATTTGAAATGCAACTCAAAGGCTTCCACCACAATATCCCAAAAAACCACCTACTACTGTGCCTATAGCTAGTTACAAGTCCAAGAGACACATCACCAAACTCTGACTATTTGGAATACTACAAATAAGCGCTTTGCAATAGATCAGGGCTGTCAAACTCCCAGCCTGCGGATCAGATGTGTCACACACTAGCTACACCCACGCCCGATTTAGGGATGGGGGGGGGGGAAGTCCAGATCTGTCATGTGATGCCGCCGTGACGATGTGAGTTTGACACCCCTGCAAAAGATCCTATGCAACCGTCCGTTATTAATATGACAAATAGGACAAACGGGAGAGAGATTATGGATAAAAAAGTGGTCTCCCTAAGGAATCCCATCTTATTCTGTGCCTCACTACAATACAGATTGTACTATACATCTATATATCTACAAATAAAATGGCAAAGAGGATATAAAGAGGATATGTAAAACCAGTTCAGTGTAATGATTAAGAATCAGCTTTCATGATGGAATGTAATTCAGACACCCAGGAGTAAGAGAATATATTCTAGAGAAACAAGAGACAACTCAGATCAGATAGTTGGTGTGAGAGAAAAAGGGTTCCAGAGTATGTGCATCACTTGCTTTGGTTTGGCAAGATTCTGTCCATAGGTGTACAACCATTAAAAAAATCTGCTTGGAAGAATCATATGTCTTTCTTGCTTTTAGAGCCAGATATCAGGATAGAAACCAGGAGACTGTGAGTTCTTGTCTTGCCTTAGGCACAAAGCCGGCTGGCAGACTTTGGGCCAGTCATTCTCTCTTAGCTCAACCCAAGTCATAGGGTTGTTGTTCTGGGGAATATAGGAAGAGGGAGGTATGTTTGTTGCCTTAAGTTGTTTACAAAAAAATTAATGAGGGTGGGATAAAAATCAAATAAATAAATAGAAGAGGAACAAAAGTGCAGTGCACTGATATTAGTGTCGTGCTCCTTTTGAATCCAGAAGTCCATGGGGTTACCAAATCTAGCACTACAATTCCCTTATGGAATATTGCATTTTTCTAGTCCATGGGGTTGGATGATGGAGTAATCCTGTACAGAATACATATGTCCCAAAGTTTTCACACTGTGCATAAGAGGCTTCCTCTGGCTTTTTCATGTATTAAACATGGACCAGAGAGGTGAAATTCAGCAGGTTCTAGCAGGTTCACTAGAACCAGTAGTAAATTTTCTAAGCAGTTCGAAGAACCAGTTGTTAGAAGAAATCTCTTGGGGTTTTTTCCACTTTACAGGGTTAATCTTGTAAGGAAGGCAGGAAAAAACATTTGGGTGTTGTTTCTAGCCTAATCTTTATTGCCCTGTTTAAAGGAACTGACCTCCCAGTCACATGACCCCACCAGCCACGTCTACCAAGACACACCCACAGAACCAATAGTAAAAAAAATCCAATTGAATTCCACCACTGATAGACCAGACAGTAAAATGGGCAGTCATCCACTTCTAAAAGAAAACAAGGTTGGTCATTGATAATATCTGCCCAGAGAAAGAAATAGAAGCAAACTGAACAATGGCAACACTCACTTCCATGTGTAAGATTCTGACACAGGTTAGGACATTATTTGAGGCAAGGAGACAACTGGATCTCAATTGGTGATGGTTCAAGTCAGCATGTGGCGTTATCTGCTTCTATTTAATAACCTTGGCACTGCTATCAATAAAACTGTTTCTTCTGATTTCAACATTGTCACAACTGCTAAAGCCAAGTAGAATGATTGTGTAAAAATGGCTAAGGTTCAATATCAATTGTATGGCCAAATGAAGTATGTTCAACCTATGGTCCTGCAACCCAACAAGACAGAAACAAACTTCAGAGGATAATTAGAACTGCAGAAAAAGCATTTACTGTCAACCTGTCTTCCATTGAAGACCTGTATACAGCACGAGTCAAGAGGGCTATGAAATATTTAGACCACTCACATCCTGGACATAAACTGTTTCAACTCCTACCCTCAAAACAATGCTAAAGAGCACTACACACTATAACAACTAGACACAAGAACAGTTTTTTCCCGAATGCCATCACTCTGCTAAACAAATAATTCTCTCAACATGTCAAACTAATTACTAAGTCTGCATTACTATTATTCTTTTCAGCGTTCCTAGCACCTATCTCCTCCCACTATGAATATAACTTTGTTGCTTGTATCCTTACAATTTACATTGATTATTGTTTTCTAAAATGATTTGATAGCTTATTTGTATGCTATGGCTATCATTAAATGTTGTATCTTATGATTCTTGACTAATCATATTTAACGAATTATTCTTTTTATGTACTGAGGGCATATGCACCAAAGACAAATTCATTGTGTGTCCAATCACACTTGGCCAATAAAGAATTCCATTCCATTCCGTTCTGTTCTATTGTCTTAGGCTCATCATGTCACTATATAAAACTACTTTTGATCTAATGTATCTTGGTAGTCTCATTTAGCAATTGAATATCCTCAATATAATTTCCAGCCACAGAAATATATGTTAGCTGCATGGAATCATATATGAATATGCTCACTGCTACATTTAAGATTTACCTCTTGATGACTGAGATGGAAAGTTTCATTACCCCATTTTCGATAAAGCTCCAGGATACCAATTAGATCTCCAAGCACGGTCACAACTGGCAAACAAAGTACAGACTTGATACGAGTTCCTGATTCCAGCCCAGTTCCTTTGGGAAACCGTTCATCCTAGAAAGACAAGTGCTGTTTTATATTAATGATATAATATTTAGTTCATTTATAGTGAAACAGTTTTATTAATTTTATTTATTTATTTATTTATT
>JAEANM010012589.1:0-14745 GCA_017656035.1 Myanophis thanlyinensis | reverse complement strand
AGAGTGATGGCGTTTGGGAAAAAGCTGTTCTTGTGTCTAGTTGTTCTTGTGTGCAGTGCCCTATAGCATCGTTTTGAAGAGAACAAACTGACTCGTTTTACAGTAGTGATGCTGAAGAACTCTTCAGACAGTTTCTGATTATTGACAGTGTCAATTATATTTGTGTATTCCAGTTCAAATTAGTGAATGTGTAATAAATAAATGAATATGTAAATATTTTTTTCTGTGGCTGAGCCGCTATCTATTTATATAATATCCTGCAGTAAGGAAATACTATTATTTTAGTTTATGGCTTAACTTAAAATAGTACAAGATGGCCTTTCCCAATCACTAGACACCTAGCTGTGTCTGGGGAAACAGAAGAAAATCATCAACATATATTGTAATAACGGAGACACAAATGTGTCAACCAGCTTAGGAATGAAAGATCTAGGATTAAGTCATTCATCACCAATTGGTGGGAACTTCCAAAGATGCAGGCATTCTAAATCTCTCTTTTTGTGAGTTATAGCTAATGCATTAACGTTTTTTCTTCCTCTTGAGTTTTCGACTTCCTCTACAGTTTTGAAATTCGTTTTTTGTCTTCCTCAAATACACATTCTTACATATTTTTTTTCATATGAAAAATATCTCTCCTCTGTATGATTTATTTTTTGCCAAGACAGACAGTTCCTTTCTGTTAGCACTCAGACAGGTTGCTCTGACTACAAGGGGGTCGTATGTTTGTGGCAGACAAGCCAATGTTTTCACTGCTTTCTATGGAAGGGGTTGACCAAGCAGAGAAATACACCTGTTTGTTTTTTCTAATCCTTTGCAGAGGGCTTGCCCTCTAGAAATGCACATTTTAATCACTTTGTTTAGATAGCAGTTGAATAACTGTGTGTTCTGACCCAGGCTTAACACAATCACGAAACAGGCTTTTGGTTAAACCCTTTTTATTTGGGTACTGTGAATTCTTCTCATTCACATCCAGAAAAGTCCCGGCAGTAAACCTTTCAAGGTTTTATTACAAAAACAGACCTTATCAGTCCTTGGATAGTTGCCAGGCTGAGTTTCCAATTGAAATACTTGGCAAGGAGTCTCTGTACAGCACAAACTCAAATAAGCAAATCTTCACAATAATGAGTGAACTAATTGTCTCCTACAAACACTTTTGCTCCTATTTATTCCCTATGGGAGGGGCCATCCAGCATCCACTTGTGCCTTTACTTCTAAGTCAACCCCTATTTCTTAGTTGTCCCCTTCTCCTGACAGCTCTGTGCATACGCACATCTGGAACAGACTCCAGCTGTTCTTCCCCACTGATCTCTGACTCTGAAGGCAGCTGATAACTGTCGGATGGCCTTAGCCCCATCTCTGCCTCCAATGCAGAGCACCCATCATAGCCTTCCCCTCACTCCAGGACTGGCCCAAGGTCCTCCCCAACCTTCTCATTGTATGAGTCTGCTGCCAGCTCTGCTGGCAGCTGGCATGCCACAGTGTGGACTACAGCAGACATTCCATGCTGTGTTTGATATCAGACAAATCTAAGGTTGGTTGGCATCTGTCCATTGCCCTGGAGAAAAGAACATCAAAAGGCAGATTGGTAACTTTGGCAGAGACAGTTCATCCCCCAAAACTTCCTTTTCTGCCTAATGCATTCTTGACTATGGTAGTACTACGTTCATGTAGAAGAAATAAATGGACCCCCAAAAAAGAGCTTTTGAATTTTAAGTCACCTGGAGTCATTGATTTAGATGGGTGGCTATAGAAATTGAATGAATGAATGAATGAATGAGCATCTTCATTACTGTCTAAAATGGTATGTTTTCACCTGCTAGTGGAACATTGATAAGAACATGATTAAATGAGTTTCCACTGGAAAGTGCAAGCAATAATAAAGTTCTGCTTTTAGGCCTTAGTGATCTAATGAACAAGAATAGAATGACATTTCTTCTAATGTAAGGGAATTTTAAGATATAACACCACTACTAGACCATTCTGGATTTCAAAAGTATTCACCTCTTTCAATTGTGTTCCAAAGATGTCACTTCTATTATTAATTGATAGAAAAGTACAAATACGTAAACACATACCTATCACTTATGTTGCTAAACATATTTTAGGCATGAACGCAATACACTTCTTGCAGATTTTGATATGAAAGGAAAGAACATAGGAGAGGTGCTATTTTATTAGAAGAATGGGGGAATTCCATGGTTTAGATCACTCATTCTCAGCTCAGCTAAATTTCATTGTTGCTGCCCACACCGGATTTAACACGGAGAACATGTGCTAACAGATATGCTCACTCATTGCTTTACTCTTCATTATATTTACTGCATATCTTTTTGAAACTTTTAAATGTTTATTGCTTTAAAACCAAAATCACAAAATATGAAAGCCAAAGAATTTGCATTGATTATCCCTATCAGTGTTCTTAAACAGCTTCTTTAGAGACTTAAAACAACTCAACATCAGCTTGTAGAAAACCAGTCATCAAAATGCTGCATATAATCAACAGACACCACAATGAGTCAACTCAACTGATCCCAGATGAGTCACAACTGACCTACTTTTTTTTCTTATCCTTCAAAGAACGACATTCTTTATCTACAAGCTGACCATCTTGAACACACTACTATTGGAATGAAGATGAAAAGAGGAATTTCACGCCATCTTCCTCAAGGGTTGCCTATTCCCAGATATAAAAGCAGGCAGAGGTTCTCCATGATCCCCAACTCTTGCCTTGCTTTGTTTCTCCAGTCATTATTAACACCTTGCAAAATCACAGAAGTCCGTATTTCCTTTTGGATCTTTCAAAGTAATAATTGTTATTTTCAAGGATGGATATAACATCTTTCAAGTTTCATTCTCTCCCGCATAAAAAGCATGGAGGAACTAGTAGAAGAGACATCAGCTTTCCTTCCTAAACTATCAGAAATGTACCGTCAAATTATACCCAGTATGTTCAACCTACTGGGTAACATACAAATTTAAGATAGCCAGGTACCATGTTTGTTCTTGAGGTGGTTGATTTAGTTGAAAAGTTAAGCCATTTCTGGAAAAATTGCATTTTTGCGCAGTAGATGTTTTGATTTTTAAAAAAAAGATAATTCTTCTAATTGCCTCCTTTGGAATAAGGAAGTCTAAGCTTTTGATTGTCTCACCACACTTCATGGAATGATAGAACTTGAGACAGCTGGAAGAGGCAACTGAAGTCATCAAGTCCAACCTCTGGTCAGTTGAAGAATCCAAAATGATGGCTACCCAGACACATCCAGCAAAGGAGAAGCCGTCACCATGCCAGGAAATTGGCTTAGCTATCAAAATGCACTTAGTGTGAAGGGTTTCTTCCTTGAAATTCAGCCAGCAGGTATTTGCCTTCCTGAAACTTAAATCCAATATTCACCATTTTGCATTTTGGAAACAGAAAATAACAGCTCTTGATAATCTCTTTGCTATATCATACTTAGAGTCACGGACAAGCAATATCTGATGCTTGCATCTATAGTAAATAAGTGTCTAAATCAATCAATCAATCTATGTTTCAACTCAGTTCAGTACAAAAAGGAATCTGATCAAGTCTCTCAAATCCGATTTTGTGGCAGAAGTTGCAGGAAATCCTTGCCAAGAGGGAGTGGTTGAAAATTATTTATTATTGTCTTGTGCCAAACATGTGCAGTGCTGAATCGGAAAATCCTCAGCCAACAATATACGGTAGAATGGAAGCTACAAAACTGGAAAAACAAGGGGAATCCAGATGTTACAAAAGGCTTATTTACACCCTAATCATTCACATTAGACCACCACATTGTTAGACAGTGAAAATAAACCCAAATCCAGTGATTCACATATCTCAGAGCCAGATGTCGCAATAGCTCACTTTTTTAAAGTCAAGGAAGAGGGAAATCTGCTCTTAAGTGTGCAAGAAAAATAGTTTGATAATATATTTCAAAGTAAACATCCTGGAGGAGCAGCTACAACTGCTCTTTCTAAGGGAGTGGCTACTCATGGCTATCCAGTCCTTGGCCTTCCAATGTAAGTTACAACTGGAACTGCAACCGATAGGAGCACCTTATGGTCAACACAACAGCATTCCACCAACGTATGCATATGACGCTAACATATGAGCAATTACTGGACTTTTTGTGAGAACCTGAAATTAAACATTGATCTGGGCTTTGATGATTAGATATGGGATTATGGAAATAATGTAGACAAATGTTAATCTTAGATTAAGAGTTTGATATATTTTGTATTTATATCTGTACCAAAGAAAATTGGAAGTCATTCTTTTTCGGTTTTCCTTCTTTTCTTCTTTCTTTCTTACGCTTTCACTCTTTTTCTTTCCTGAGCCTCTTCTTTTTTTTCAAATCTGTTTTTTATTTGTTTATCCCTTAGCTTTTTTTGGGGGGATGTTTTATTTTTTTATTTTTTGATGAAGGATCAAATACTCAGCCATTATAATTCTACACTCCTTATTTACTGAAATCGTATCAAAATTTAGAATGAAATCCACTGGGAGCCATCTCATACAAGGCAGGCTCTGAGTCCCTCTAACCAAAAAGCTTATTTATCGATAGAAGAGAATATTTGTAGCACAGGGTTGAACTGTGGGGTCCTTGGTGGTCTCTGAGCTTGATGGTTTTCTTGCAGATGTTTCATTACCAAACTAGGTAACATCATCAGTACTAGAAGGAAGTAGAGTTTGCTCTTATTTTCATATACTAGTGGCTTACTCTGTCAGTGTTGATCAGTTGCTTTACAGTGTTTTGATTGGTGCCATGTCTCTACAGCCTCAGGCAGAGAAGGGCTATTCTGCACCCCTCCCTCAAATGACTTTTAAAATACAGAGTTTCCTAGCATTCCTTTAGGAATCTCCAACATGCAAACTGTGGTTACTCACCCTGATATGAGTCCTCTTTATCTGGAGCTTCAAATTTTGCTGTTTGCTAGGAAGATGTGTAGCTAAAAGTCAGTCTATATGTAGTGTACATCTGACTTTGGGGATATTTCTTCATAACCAATTTATTGTATTTTCTGTGCAGTTCACACCCCTTGCTCATTGGATCTGGATGTCACAAAGCAAAGGCCACATTTTGTAAATAACCCATGTGCCCCATTTTGACTGGCAGAGTGCTGCGGGAGGGTGAGTGCTGTCATGCCCCCTGGCCATGCCCACCCAGCCCTCCCTACCCAGCCAGTCATTAGGGCAGAGAACCGGTTGTTAAAAAAATTGCAGCCCACCACTGTATGCTGTGTATAAGATCATAGAATGTAAGGAACCTTGGAGATCATCTAGACAACCCTTCCTTCCCCTGTGTTAGAATCTGCAATACTGGTGCATTCCTACCTAAATACTTCCAGCAGACTTCCTGAAGGAGTCTGTTCCAATTTGTAGAGTTCTAATCATTAGGAAATTCCTGATACCAATAATCTGGTTCCTTGTATTTTAAACCTATTGTTTTATTTTCTTTTGTCTTTCTTTTTGTCTAAGCACTGCAAATCAGTGACCAAATCCAGCCCATCACCTGTATTATGATTCTTTAGATCAGGGGTGTCAAACTCAAGGCCCGCGGCCCAGATTGGCCTGTGATGTTGCTAGATCTGGGGCTGCCCTGGAAATGGTGAGGGATGGGCGCGTCCCCTGGGCATGCACATAGGAGGCAGCGAGCATGTAGGGGCTGGCGATGCTCGGCAGCAGCTCATTGAACTTGCCCCACCCAGTCTCACCCTGCCTCTCCTCATCTGGCCTTGCCTTGCGTCTCCTCGCCCCACAGCGACACCAACAGCAACCTTGAGGATGTAAACGCAGCTGGGCGCCACCTTGGGAAAGCGGGGCTGGGCTGGGCTGGGCTGTGTGGTCCTGAGAGCTTGAGAGCCGGCCATGCCGACCAAGCCACGCCTACCTCATAGTCTTACATGTAACTGGCCCTTTGATGGCAACCATAATGTTAATGCGGCCCTTAATGAAATTGAGTCTGACTCCTCTGCTTTAGATACTAAACACTCTATTGTGTTCTCCATCTTTGTCATCTGCAAATTCGATATATTTTCAAATATATCCTCATTCATGGTGCCTGTAAATAAGCTCAACAGGAAAGGATTTATTAGATTCCGCCAATTCTGCATCCGTCTAATGATATCATAGCCCAGCCTGGTTTTTACCTCATGTCGGCTTCCTTATTAGGAAACTTTCTCAGATGTTCTGCTAAAATCAAGATACGCTCAGTTGGGAGGGAGCTTGGAGATCTTCTAGTCCAATCCTCTGCTATACCATTCCAGACAAGTGGCTTTCCAGTCTCTTCTTCAAAGCCTGTAGTGATGGATCACTCACAACCTCTGAAGGCATGACGTTGCAATGATTAATTGTTTTCATTGTCAGGAAATTGTTCCTTGGTTCTAGGTTGCTTCTCTTCTTGCTTCGTCTCCATCCATTGCTTCTTGACCTGCCTTCAGGTGTTATGGAGAATAGCTTGCCCCCCTCTTCTTTGCGGCAGTCCCTCAGATATTGGAAGACTGATATCATGTCTCCCCTAGTCCTTTGTTTCACTAAACGTGACAAACCCAATTCTTGCAGTTGTTCTTCATATGTTTTGGTCTCCAGCCCCCTAATTACCTTTGTCGCTTTTCTCTGCACTCTTGATGGCCTCCTCAGAAGCTTTGAACATATTGACACAACAGAACAAGAATAACGGAGTTGGAAGGAACCTTGGAGGTCTTCTAGTCCAAACCTCTCCTCAAGCAGGAGACCCTCTACCGTTCCAGGTGCTTAGATCTGGCCCACGGGGCTGTCCTGGAAACAGCACTGCCCACGGTGCCCCTGGCAGTGAAAATGGAGCTCTGTTTTCAGCCGCGACAACCTCCGGCAGTCCTCTGCCAACGAAAATGGAGCTCCGTTTTTGCTGGCAGAGGGCTTCAGGAGGCTGTTGTGGCCGAAAACAGGCCCCCGGGGGGGGGGGGAACACACTCGGCCCCATCGGGCTCCATTTTCTCTGGCAGAGGGCTAGCAAAACAAACTAAAAACAAAACAAAAGGAGAAATGTTTCCCCTTTTCAGCTGAGCATGCAAGACTGGACGGGAAAGGAGAAAGAGGAAAGGCAAAGAAAAAGAAGGGAAGATGGGAAGAGAGCAAGGAAGGAAAAATAAGGAAAGAAGGCAAGGAGGAAGAAAGGAGAATGAAGAGGGAGGGAGGAGAGAGATTATAAAGAGAGGGAGGGAGGGAGGGATGGTCTGAGGGAAGTCCTGCCTTAGCACTTGGCCGCCACAGTGTCCCCAACACAACTGACGTCAAGCTGGCCACTGCCCTCCCCAAGGTCAAACAGAACGCTGATACGGCCCTCAATGAAATCGAGTTTGACACCCCTGGTATGGGGTCTCGCTCAAGAACCAGGCACAACTGTCACACAACATGAAGTTCTGCAAAGCCATCCTACCCAGGGCTGCTGTATTGATTTTTATTTTTATTTTGCTTCTCTTCCATTTAGTACTTCACCTGTCAGGGAAGGAAAATGATGCAAATTATATAATATAATGTCAAGCTGTAGATGACATCATCATGGCTTCTACCAGATGCCTCTATTCCCTATTTTTGCTACTATCTTTTGCAGATTTATTGCTGGAGTAAATTGCTATCCTTGGCAGAGGCTTGAAGTAAATCTGTACAATTATGTAGTAATACCTAATACCTTATATTCATGAATAATCATAAGCTATCAAAGCGTTTTCTTTGTGTCATCCGTTTAATATATGTGGCTGCACATTAAGGTTTTTAACCCAGTCTAGAGAATTTTCCTACCATAACTGTTTGTCTTCTTGAAATCTTCCTTAGAACGTAGTATTCCATAAATTACTTTAATGGTTTCAAACGAATTAAATTGAAATAATACTGACATTAATAAATGGTGAATAAGGGACTTTTAAGAAATTATTTGAGATGTACAGTAGTTTCCAGATTGCTGTTTTAAGGTAGCACTACGGTTGCAGTATTATTTGACCTATATGATTTTGTGAGATGCTCTGAGCCTAGTAATATTGTCTGTATTTTCAATTTCTTATTAACTAAGCAACCAAAATAAGAAGTGTATGTTGGTATTTTTTATTGTAACCTGTATGGCTTTTTTTGGAAAAAGCTGTTAAAATTTACTAAGAGGTGTTACTAAAGCATTAAAATAACAACATGTCTTGAAAATAGGAAAATTTAGAACTTCTTAGAATATGTGTGAAAAAGAGCAACTTTTAACTCATATGATCCAAAAATTTAAAAATCCTCTTTGATTTTGGTAGTCCATAATTATATTTTACTAGCTGATAACCCGGCGTTGCCCCAGTATTTATTTATCCCAGTCCTGAATTAGACAGGAAAAGGAATGAATTATTTCTATAGTGTGAATCGCGAGCCACCCTTCACCCTCTTTTTAACCGCACACCCAACCTTCCGTAAGGGAAGGCAAGAGACTCACTCACCGTCTCGTGAAAGATGGCCTCAAGGTTTGTGTCCCCCACTGCCACCATTGGCTTCCATACCACATGATCCGACCCTGGCAATCAAGCCATGCTCTGCTCCGTGACCCGCTGCAGCCAATCTCCAAGGCTACCTCTGCGTTCCGTCGAGCTCCCCTTGACCCACTTCGATGAATGCAAGCTCAGACACACACACACACGCACACACACACACACACGCACACACACACCGAGGGGTGTTAGAGGTGTCTTACCACCGCAGTATTTGTTTCCAGAGAGTAAATCATCTGTGTACCAAGTTTGGTTGAAATTGCTCCAGGCATTCCAGAGTTATGCTGAAACATACACAGACATCCATTTATATATATAGAGAGAGAGAGATTATATTTTATTAGTGAATTGTAACATTTAATTCCACCGTTAATTAGACTTCCTAGTGGGCTAATAGAATATTGTCTAATAGAGACATACTGGGATTAGTTATGAAACTATGCAGCAGTTATTTTCAAAACTGTCAGCCCTTTCAGGTAGTCTTGGAACAAGAAATAGAACCAGCAGTGGTTTCAGGAATGATTTTATTCAGTGGAGTAACTGAAATCCAGAGCCTATCAAAGTTTCTCTACTATTTATACCAAACAAAATAAAGGCAGGATTATTTTGATTCTTAATGGGTGGGTATTCTGTGATTATAAATGGCTAGCTTGCTTCCTCTAGTTGTTTTTTAAAGAAAAATTATTCTGATTTCCATGTGATAGAATATTTTCGGGTTTTTTTTTTTTCTTTAAGTATCTTTCCTGCTACTTTTTCTCTACAAGTGCAAGGGGTATCATTTTCCTTCAAGTTCTTCACACCTTTTGCTTAAGGAGTTTTTGATTTATGCTTCGCTATTGTGTTGATCCCATAACAGACACAACAGTCAATCCTAATGTCAAGAAAGAGAAAAAAGATGTTTAGAAAAATATATTCCTTTTAGCAGTGGGTAATAATCAAAGCTCCCTAGTAATACTGGATATAGACACAATAAACTGCTTAAGTAAAATCATTTTACGGTAGTCACAAGTGGCAAACATGTTTAAGAACATTTCTACTCCACTTGCCAATTAATAGCCAAATCCAGCTCACATCAAACTGCAAACATTCTGAAAATTATTTTAGGCATACAATATCCTTTATTTGGTTATTCAGAGCCTCATGTAAATCTTCTTGTTTATTAATTCTACCAGAAATAAACAAAGAAAATGGTCTTCTACAGGAACAGTAGGGATGTATATCAAATTCAACCAAATCCCTATTTAAGTCAGATTGCAATGCGGGAAAACTTCATTTGTAAAGTGCGGGCTGTTCTAGAACAGTCACCAAAAGAAAATACTCACGTAGAGGGGGAGTCTGGGAAGACCCAGGAAGTAGTCATGCTGAGTATGCAAGTTTTTTTAAATACTGAAAACAAGTATGCTCAGCTTCCATGGGACCCAATATACTTTGTTTTTCTCCTGTAAAAAAAAAAAAATTAAACGAATACGTAAGATTGAGATCAACTGAAGTCAAGGCTCTCTACAGTTGTTAAGTGAATCACTGCAGTTGTGATGCTAGTAACGCGGTTGTTAAGTGAATCCGGCTTCCCCATTGACTTTGCTTGTCAGAAGGTCGCAAAAAGGGATCACATGACCCTGGCACTGCAACCGTCGTACTTATGAGTCAGGTACCAAGCATCTCAATTTTAATCACGTGACCGTGGGGATGCTGCAACCGTAGAAATGGTCATAAGTCACTTTTCTCAGTGCCGTTGTAACTTTGAACAATCACTAAATAAATAAGTTGAGGATTACCTATAGTGATATTCATCACTCAGAGTATCCTTCCTGTTGGAGTATCAAACATTGGGAACTTATCAGAATATTATAAGGGTTTTGGCTACTTCTGTACATTTCTTAGTAGAGGATAATATAAGAAGAACATTTTATTAATCTTTGAGATAGAGGATGTAAGCATACGTTCTCCATGCTCCCGCTATAAAGGAGTTGTGAATCTGTGTTGGTTTTTGTTCAATTTTTGCCATTTTTAGAGAAATTAAGAAAATTATAATCACTCACTGACCTTTGAGAATGCTTAAATATTTACTGTTTTTGAGTTTTATAAACCCACCCTTTGTACCAGGGCAGTGACACCTCCCCCTCCCAAATAGAAGCACTTCACATATATAAAATTTTAGATACTTATGTGAATACATGAAAGAAAGGGACTCTTCCTTTAGTGGTGAGGAATTCTGTATAGAAAAAAATTGAACTGAAAAATTAAATATATCCACACAATATGAATGTAGATTTCATGCAATTCAGGTTTTGGCAAAATTCAAATGTTTCAAATTCTTTCTGCTCCCAAACACAACTTTGAACCAATTTCAAGAGTATGTGTCAACTCCAATGACTGTAATAAGATTTACTCCCAGGTAAGTAAGTGTATGTTGAATTACGACCTCCAGTATTAATACATGTGCCTGTTCCAGTGAGACTGTGTAGGACAGGGGTGTCAAACTCAAGGCCTGGGGCCTGGATCCGGCCAATGGGGTACTTAGATCTGGCATGTGGTGCTACCCTGGAAACAGCAAAGGACTGGCCCGCAGTGCTTCTGCCAACGACAATGGGCTCCCGAGCTCCATTTTTGGCTGCCACAGCCTCCTGCAACCCTCTTCCAGTGGGAATGGAGCTTGGTAGGGCCGTGTGCAGCCCACTGAGCTCCATTTTCACCGGCAGAGGGTTGCAGGAGACCATGGCAGCCAAAATGGAGCTCGAGAGCCCATTGTCATTGGCAGAGCACTCCGGCTGCCACAAGCACACCCAACATGGGTAACATTGAGATGGCCATGCCCACCCTGGCCACACCCATCCCAGCCTCCCAAGGTCAAACACAACTCTGATGCGGCCCTCAGTGAAACAGAGTTTGACATCCCTGTTGTAGGATATAAGTTGAGTGTTTCATCCGTAGCTGTTGGTAACTATGAAGTTTTCTTATACGTTAATTTTCTTTAAAGCTAATTTTCTTCTAGCTGCGAAAGAATGGAGCTGGTTTTTTATGCATCTAAGATACTTCCTTTCATATGCCGGAAGTACCTAATCTTGTTTCCTAATACCCATGAGGTTTAAATCCTACAAATAATGATTCCAAGCTTTGGCAAATTTATTTGTAGTTGTTAGGTATGAATAATGTCCTGGAAACGAGAATTAAAGCATTTAAACTTACAAAATTATAAAAGGGGAAATGTTTTGTTTCTGCTAATAAAAAAGGAACCCAAACCAGCATCTTAATACACTGAGGTCAAGAAAAAAAGAAAATATTCTTGGGAAGAGAACTAACTAATAATTTGACCATTCTTTCCATAGCCCCGGGCTGATCCCATTCCCATATGTAGCTTCTGTTTGGGAACAAAAGAATCAAACCGTGAGAAAAAGCCAGAAGAACTTCTCTCCTGCGCAGACTGTGGTAGCAGTGGTAAGTCATTCAGGCTGGCCAAACGAGCGTTGTCAAGGCACATTTATACTTGCGAATGGAGGCTTCTTCGAGATGCTCCGTCAATGGAAGGAGAACTTCATTCCCAGGAGGGCGTGAGTTAGAAAAGCTTTCTTCCATGATTGTAATTCTCTCTGAAGTTCTTCCCATCTACAGAGCAAAAAGGTAGCATTCTGGAATGTCTGTTTTTCATTTTAGCCTTTTAAAAATGAAGAATTGAATGGGTCATTGGCAGCTACCCATCTAACCTGATAGAAGTAGTGGAGTAGCTGGGCGGGTTGAATGTGATGAAAGCTTTGTGGTGTGTTCAAGGCTAAGAAATGGGTTATTTTGTGGGCTTCATCGGGTTCACAAGAGTGTCATTTTGAGGGAGAAATATTTTATGTTCACAGCCATTATTCGGGGGGCAATAGGAAGAGAAGAGAGAAAGGGGGAAATAGTAGAAGATGAAGTAGTGAAAACAACGTTGCTTGGGATGGTGACAAAATCCAACATGGTAGTTAGATGTGACCCAAACATTTTTATGCCCAGTAGATAATCCAGATAGTGCAGAGGTGATATTCATCTGGTTTGCACTGGTTCTATAGAACTGTATGTTCTGGCTTAAACAAAGACAAACGTTTCTTATTACACTATCTCAGTGGTGAAATTCATTTTTTTTTTTTACTACCGGTAACTAGTTCTATTAGAAGAAATCTCCTTTGGTTTTTTTCCCACTTTGCAGGGTTAATCCTGTAAAGATGAACTTTACAGGGTTAATCCTGTAAATAAGGCAGTTGTTTCTAGCCTAATCTTCATTGCCTTGCTCACAGAAACTGCCTCTCCGCTTATTACATTGTAACTTTGGTGAAGTTCAATTCTGGGCTTGGTGAGGTTTAATCCTGTGGCCATGCCCACAGAACCGGTAGTAAGAAAAAATGAATTTCACCACTGAGATAGTGTCATAAGAAACATTTGTCTTTGTTTAAGCCAGAACATACAGTACTAAATCGTATTAAATCCATTTTGTTAAATCCATTGATCTTTAACACTTGTTACCGTGAAATCTCAGACAGAGTACCTTGGGAAGGCGAACTATTTTTCCATTGGTTATGGGCTATATCTTACTCATAGTGGATCACGCAAAGAAGTCTACATATCTCTGAAGCTAGCTTTTTGGAATCTTTATTTGAGCTCTTGTCTTGGTCATAGTTACCTCATCTCCTGAGTTTACTTCGTTTTTTTCATCACTGCTTCAGCAAGCTCCATTTTTCCTCGTCGTTGCTTAAACATTTTTCTTGTTTTATCCATTCCATTTATGATAGCTTTCCTCTTGTCTCTTTTCCCCTTTTGATTTTAATCTGAAGAATAGTTCAGCAGAAGGTTTCTTTGAAAACTACCTAGTGTAAACTAATAGGACATTGCTAACAGACGACGGACTAGATCATGCTGGAAAATAACAGGAAATCAAAGGGAAGGAGACGCTTTTCTTAAAATAACCAAATCCAGAGTTTGTGGCAGGAGTCAAGGAAATGTTAGGAAAAATAGATGCTAGTTCCGTTCTGTATTTAGTGCAATATTTTTTTTTTTGTCTCTGAAGAATAAAGAAGCAGATTGACTGGTTCCATAACCTGAATGGTAATCAAAGGACACCATTGGAAACAGCTTCTTTGGGTCTGTGAATCTTTGCAGTGAGAAAGGGCAAAGAACATCTAATTAGAATTTTTTTAAAAAATAAATAAATTTACATATCCACTTCAATCATTAACTCGTGTGTCATCTGGGTAATTAGAAATTTTAACCCAGAGTACAAAAGAGAACCCATTATTGATTCACAATGAACAGCATCCATACTTAAGTCTTTCTCATTCTTATACTAAGGATGTCTTGGTGTAAATTATGAAATGGGTGAACAGAACAGAATTTTAGAATGGAATGACTTACTTAAGGCCTTAACTATCTTAAAACAAAAGATTTGTGAAGAGAAGCCGTGTCTTGTGCTTCCTGCGCATTGATTGATTGAGGCAGGGTGCTTGACATTTTTTTCAAGGGTCCTTAGTATCATCCCAGGCACTGGAGTCTAAGCAATGAACAGATTTAATTTAGAAGTCATCAAATAAATGATATCCACTGTTGTTAACAGGATTACCCCTCACACATGTCAAGTTTTTTTCTTGTTGTTGTACTGATCATTTAAATTTGGGGACGGGATTGCCAGACAATATGTAGTGATATAGTTTTTAATTCCTTTATTTCCCTAGAACAGGGGAGAACAGCTACGGCAATTTTACGACCTATGGACTTCAACTGAGCCACGCTGGCTAAAAAATTCTGGGAATTGAAGTCCACAGGTTATAAAGTGACCGAGGTTGCCCACCAATGCCCCACTAGGTGCTCCTGGCTTCACAGTTCGATTGTGAAAATAGAATTTTTCTGTGACTTGTGGAAGAGATGCTTCTTCTCATTCCCTGCATTCCCATTACAGTTCACAGTCACTTGTCAGGGAGAGATCAAAAATGGAGAATTCTGGTGTTTAAATAAATAAACTTTCAAGTACATTATAGAGAAAATAAATTTAATTGGCTAGTTAAATGTAATTGAACAGAACATTTTGAAATTGGTAATTGAATTGCTAAACGAATAAATCTTGAATAAAGGAGTTGTAAATAAAATGCAAAAAACCCCAACATATTTCTAGGTCTGTCACGTATGCGTGAATCCTGAATCCTGACCACCTACATCAGACATGGGCAAACTACGGCCCGCGGGCCACATCCGGCCCATTGGGCTTTTTAATCCGGCCCGCCGAACTAGTTA
>JAEANM010012588.1:0-14746 GCA_017656035.1 Myanophis thanlyinensis | reverse complement strand
TCTTCTTCTTCTTCTTCTTCTTCTTCTTCTTCTTCTTCTTCTTCTTCTTCTTCTTCTTCTTCTTCTTCTTCGTCCCTCCCTCACAAATTAAATATTTTCTCCTCATGTGGCTATAGAATATGCAATAAATTCATTTTGCAGAGACACAAGATGGAAATTTTTTGCCAAGTATGTTCCTTGAGGATCCACAGAACAAGAAAATGCCACAATTGTAAGGCAGATGTAGGCATGTTTTACAGGTGAGCTTTAGGATTATCTGAATTATTTTGTTTTCTACATTAGCTTCCCATTTACATAATAAGTTAAAAATATCTCATAATGTCACAGATTCCTTACAAAGGTATCATAAATGCAACCAAAAATGGTTTTGCCTAATGAGAATGACTTAAGCTAAGCATGCCTTCAGAATAGCTTTACAACATTTCAGGTAAGATTAGAATAGTCTGTCCAAATTTAACACAGCTGTTTCAACATTGAAGAAGCTACCTTTTAAGTAGTCACAATTATGGTACTGAAGACACACCAAATACATATCAGCTTCTTCTTTTCTTGTAATGTATAATATATCCTGACTAGAGATACTCAGACAGGAACAGAAAACACATTGTTATTACTCTAGAAAAGATAGCAAGTCATAGAACTAGATGAAAATTGGAACTACAAAAACTGGCCTTTACTGTAATAATTCCATTTAATAATAGTCTTCTGTCAGACAGTGAGCTATGGAAATTTCGTTTGTATGCCATTCCCAATTGATACCAGAGATGTAGCAGTATACTTTTATACAATGGTACAGTTATACCCCATGAAGTGTGTACATCCTGTAATATTGCACTCTTTTCTTCTTTTCTCAAACTATTGACTTTTTTGATAGCCTGAAATGACATTTTTAAAGGTTAAATGCAAAGGCACTGGTGAATCTCTTCTACATTCAAGCCATACTGTATATTACATTTCCTAAGAAAATTTTGAAGACTCCATGGCATATTCATACATGATTTCACAGTATTGAGCTATGCATTTCAAATCATTATCTTGAACAATAACCAAAACAGCATTTCATAAATAAACAAAAATATATATTAAATCAAAAGCAAAGCTATGGCTAAGGGAGAAATAAGAAGGTTGTGTAGAAAGGGAGCAAGGGAAAGAAGGTTTCTTACAGTATCTTGGATATCTGGAAATGAGAATATTGAATAATAATGTTGGTTATTAAAGTTGCATATTTCTGTGGTCTTTTCTGTATTGACATTCCAGAAAAGAAAAACACAGTCTCTCTCTCTCACACAAAATAGCATAAGGGGAAAAAAAACCATAATTGATTTATACTAATATTGAGCCTAATTGCAATAAATATTGATTGCATTATTTTCACTGAAGATTCTCCTAATTATCATCTTAGGGATTTACAATCAGTTATTTAATCCTACAAATCTTTTCAATTAATCTAACCCTAGAAATGTTTTCAACTTAGCAAAAAGGATGGTTCATTAATTTCTATTTGCATCATCAAACTCTGAAGTCCTTTAGCAAGAATTCTATTACAAATAATAGAAGCAGTGTCTGCTCTAATATTTTGCAGACATTCTCTCACACACACATGAATACAGAATATTGGAAGGTGTGTGCACATAAGCCATATATCCTAATATTTCTGCATAGTTAACTGTCTGAAAAGGAACCTATAAGTTCACATTGTGGAACTGACAACATGCATTTATAAAATCCTTTATCTAATCTTCAGCTGTGCCTATTATTAAATAGATTAGCTGGCACACAACATGTTATTGAGTAATTGTGGAAGATCTTTAAGTTAAGTGTACATATGACATAGCTAGACTAAAGCCTTCTGTAAGGCTGGCTTTGATGTTCTTCAACACAGTAAAATATGAAAGAAATCAACTACACATTGATATATTGAGCCTCGGTGGCAAAGAGGTTGTAGTCCTGTACTGCAGGCTACTTTTGCTGACTGTCAGCTGCCTGAAGTTTGGCACTTCAAATCCCACCAGGCTCAAGGTTGGCTCAGCTTTCCATTCTTCTCAGGTGGGTAAAATGAGGACCAAGATTGTTGGGGAAAATATGCTGACTCTGTAAAGTACTTAGAGAAGGCTATAAAGCAGTATATAAGTCTAAGCACTATCACTATTGCTATCTTAAGCATTAGCTAATTGAAATGGACTGGAATTAGACACATTCAATCAGTAGATCACACTGATCAGAATATTGAAACTATTTGAATGGTGTTGCTTTCATAAGAAAGGCTACAACAAAGAAGCATTGGGTATGCTAAATAAATGACCAAATAAGATTTAAATTTCAACTATAAGTAACATATAACCAAGTTGTGCTGCATGTGGTTGAAGACTGGAATGCCATACTTGGAAATATTAAAGAAGAAATGGTTAGAAAATAGACATAAAGCAGAAGAGTGATGTGTCATTTTCTATCAATCAATGATGACTTAGTTGATATATTCTTCCAACAACCAAAGCAATCCTTATATACAGTACTATCACCTAACACAGATAATTCAGTTGTTTGTATAAAATATGAAAGAGGTTACAGTAAACAGTAAAGAAGAGATTGGGACACACTATACTGTAGAACAGTTCACAAACTGTTCATATACAAATTATAAATCAAACTAAAGAGGGTTAATATGATAAGCAGTTTCAACCATTTCAATAACAACCTGATGAAGAGGTGGAAAAATATTTTATTTTCATCTGCATTCTAAGATGAATAACCTCAGAAATTACTTTGATGTCATAAACTTTGCTGATAGAAAATCAAAGGAATTTTGGAATGAAATGTAATACATTGCTAAGGATGAACATTCAAAGAGACTGCCAAGTATTAAAATGGGAGAAAGAAAACTAGATATCAGAACAGATGGTGAAATTGATGACATATCTACAGAAATATGGAAAGCAACAGAAGAATCAGATTCTAATTAAACTATGCCAATAAATCTGGAGAGTGGCACAATGTCCATCAGATTGGAAGAAGTCAGTCTGCATAAAATACCAAAGAAAGGAGATTTGACAGTGCAAACGAACTATTAATTCTATCCTTATTTTACATGATGTCAATAAAATGCTTAAGGTCAAGAAATAAGATTAGAATCCTTCATGAAAATGCTTCCAAATTTTCAATGTTCAATCTCCTATAGAAATGCCAAGGAACACGAGATATTGCTAATACATACTGGATAATTGACAAAGTCAAGCAATATAAAAAAGAAATATCTGCTTTAATTGTGTTGATCATGTCAAGCAGATGTGCTTAGAAATCCCAGAGCAATGCACTGTCTTCATGTGAAACAAGGTCAGAAAACCATAATCTGGATAAAACATGGAAAAAAAGACTGACTCTAGTTGACAATGGCTGTATATACTCCCCTTATTTATTCAATCGGGATATATACTGAGAGAAGATAAATCAAAATGCAAGCATGATTTTAAAATTAGTTTAAGAAATATCAACAATCTGTGCTATGCTGATGACAATACTTTAATATCTGAAAATGCTAATGATCTGCAAACTTTAGTAGGAAAAATCAGGGAGCACAATGAAAAAAATGGACCAAGATATATATAAATACCAAACTTAGAGTAACCAGTTTTAGAACTGATCATGAAAAGAATGTATGAAAGATGTTCTGTCGTTTACAATAAATTATCAACAGTAAGGGAACACATAATAGCACTTGGTAGAATAAAAATAAAGGCCTTGGGAAAGCTATTCAGATATCATGATGTGTCTTTATCTAACAATATTAGAATCTTGCACATTTTCCTGTGCCATACTATCAAAGTAAAAGTAACTTTGAAGAAGCAGGACAGCATTAACATGTTTGACCCCTGGTGTTGATTTCTTAGAATATTATGGATGCCCAAGAAAAACAAACAATTGGCAGATCAAACATACCAACTCAGAATTCTTACTCAAAACACAAATAGCCAAATTCAAATTATTAAAAGCTGGACACAAGCAAAGTTCTAACTTCTTTCCTGAGAAGTCAAGAATCCTGGGGAAAATTGTTCTCAAATCAGAATGACTTTTGTAATTATTTATCCTGGTTATGGCATCTTGGGAATTCACCAAATAAATTTATAATTATCTTAAATCTTACCATTTATTCCATCTCATTGTTGTACAAACACTGATTGTGATAATTTGTGACCAGTTCTAAAGAGCTCACATGATTTTATGGAGACTTTATACAAATGGATCAATATACAACAGTCTACTTTTTTGAATTTGGAAAGTTTCTATTATCGTTTAATTTTTTTTGCATGCAGAGAGTATGTGTGCCTGAGTTTTTTTCCTAGTCATCTGTTTATCTATTGTGTATCTAATCTTCTTTCTATGCAAATTTAATAGGTGGTTCTTTGTGTAGCAGAATTTAAAATTTTACAGCATTTTTTAAAAATAGTCCTTAAAAATAGGAATTTAGAAAAGAAAAAAAGAAAGTCTTTAAAGAAGAACATGTCACATCTTCTTCATCTATTTCTATTAACTTTATCATGTTTCATCTTTTCATCATCTTCTCATTTATATTCAAATTTCTTCATACTAGGCTGTGGGAAGAACCTGTTTGGTGTAGCAATTAAAAGCCATGGACTAAGAGCAGGGAGATCTGAATTCTAATCTTGATTTATGCCCCAAAAGCCAAATGACTGACTTTGGGTCAGTAACTTTAGGGAAAAGATTTTTCAAAATTTCTGAAGTGTTGTCAAGAAAACTGCATGGATGACACATGTAATTAACCAAGAGTCAAGATTAACTGAAAGAATTGTAACACCTGGGACTTTTTTTTTTTACTATTTTTTTTCTGAATTTCAGTATCAAGTCAGATTTTATTGGAAATGTTGTTGACAGGATCAGCCCATTTCTGGACTTCACATGGAAATTGGGCATATTGGGCAATTTCTGAAGACAACTACTTAAACATATAACCATAGCCAGCAGTTCTCATAAGGACACATTTTAGAATTTACATAATGAGTGACCTCATACAATGTTTATTTACAAATTTATTTATTTATTTTATTTACAATCTTTATTGTTTTTACAAATAATTCAAAGCAGAAAACATATGCAACACCTATTCCTTCTCCTATTTCCCCCCCAACAATCCTGTAAGGTGGGTTGAGCTGAGAAAGAGCATTCCGCTCATGGTCACCAGTTGGGTTTCATGGCTCAAGTGGGACTATAAACTCATAGTCTCCTGTTTTCTAGTCTTTTGCCTTAACCACTAGACCAACCAGCATGGCTGGCTCAGGAATTCTGGGAGTTGAAGTCCATGAGTCATGAAGGTGCCATAATTGCCCACCCCTGCACTAGACCAATATAGGCTCTCAATATAGGAAAATGATTGATTCACTTTGAATCAAAAATGCATGCAACTTTTTCTCAGGGATATTGTTTTACATCCAAGCATGATTGAAAGGCTGTCTTTGCAGTTAAAAAAAAACCCCACAAGAATGTGTTGCTTGTTTCTACACCATATTAGGAAAGCAGAAGCCAAGTGATCTATTATTTTAAGGGACTGAGGAGGCCATCCTCAACTTGAAATGATTCTAGTAATCAGCTCCCCAAAAAGCAGCTTTCATGATAAAAATGATATACACATGCACAGGGTGGGTGGGTGCATAGGGTGGGTGGATGTCTATATTGGAGGTCATTACAATCAAATTTCATTGTCATCCAATTTTCTTTTCGAGTGATTCTGTGCTGGCAGCATTTTCTATTGCAAAACCACCGATTCATTTTTAATTAGCCTTAAATTAGTTTGCTTATCCAGCTTTCCATTACTCCTTTCTCTTCTCTCCACCCTTTTCTTTTCACAATATGTTATATTATAGCCATTTATTTTGTATTCATTTTCACTCAGTCATGTCCTCATGGTCATTTAACCTACTGATCATCATCACATCATTCACTCACCTGGATACCATGAAAGGAAACTACATTAAAATGCTCTTTGTGGACTACAATTCAGCATTCAGTGCCTAATCCCCTGCACACTCACCGGCAAGCTGAAGCACCTGGGCTTCAGCTCACCCCTATGTCAGTGGATCTCCAACTGGGAGAGCACAGACCATAAGGATGGATGGGAATGTCTCAACCTCACTCACCCTCAACACTGGAGTCCAGGGCTGCTTTCTGAGCCTCCTGCTATACTCCTTATACACGTATGACTGCATGGACACTACAGACTCCACCACCATAATCAGGTTTGCTGACAACACCATTGTGGTAGGCCTGATCTCCAATAACAATGTAGACAAGATCAGAAACCTGGAGAACTGGTGTCAGAAAAACAACCTCCTTCTTAATGTAAGCAAGACAAAGGAGTTAATAGTGGACTTTAGCACAAAGCAGAAAAGGACATACCAGACCCCTGTCATCAACAAGAGCCCAGTGGAGCGAATGGACTGCTTCAAATACTTAGGCATCCACATCTCACAGAACCTGTCATGGACCCAACACATTGACATTGTGGTGAGAAGGGTCCGGCAATGTCTATACCATCTCAGACATCTGAGAGACTTCAGACTGTCCCCTAGAATGCTCAGGAACTTCTATTCCTGCACAATAGAAAGCATCCTGACAGGCAACATTACTACCTGGTTCAGAAACAGCATCATGCATGATAAGCAAGTCCTACAGAGGGTGGTACACATAGCAGAGCGCATCATCTGCACCAAGCTCCCTGAACTGCACTCCATCTACAATAAACAATCCAGGACTACAGCCAGGAAGATAGTGAAGGCTCCCCAGCCACCCCAACAATGGACTGTTTGTTATGATGTGGACAGGAAAGTTCTTCCGCTCCCTGAAAGCCAACGTAGAGAGACTAAAGAGAAGCTTCTTCCCACAGGCAATACGGACCCTAAACCATAAACCATAACAACCAGGACTAACAGTACTCCCATAAATAACTTATTCTCCTACCCTATCTAGACTATCTCTTGCCCTACTATCTATGGTCGCGAATGGTCACATATGCATTTCATTATATTCTCGTACCACGTAAGACTGTGTATGTGACAAATAAAATTTTATTTGATTTGATTTGATTTTATCATCACCATTGTCATCACTGACAGCAACAATGGCAAAATCATAAGTATAAAATTGTAGATAAAACAGTTAAAATAGAAGAACAGAATACAGAATTGGAAGCGACCTTGAAGGTCTCTCCTGCTCAGACAGGAAACTCTATACCATTTCAGACAAATGGTCTCTTCTCAAAAACTTCCAGTGTTGGAGCATCTCCAACTTCTGGAATTGAGTCATTCTACTGATTACTTGTTCAGTCAGGAAATTTTTCCTTTGTTCTAGGTTGATTCGCTGCTTGATTAATTTCAATCCATTGCTTCTTATCCTGCCTTCAGGGCCTTAAAGAATAATTTGACTGCCTCTTTTTTATGGCAATCCCTTAGATATTGGAACTCTGTTATCATGTCACCCTGAGTCCTTCTTTTCATTAAAGCAGACATACCTAATTCCTGCAACCTTTCTTCGTATACTTTAGATCCTAGTTGCCTAATCATCTTTGTTGCTCTTCTCTATATCTTTTCTAGCATCTCAACATCATTTTTACATCTTACCAAGGCATTATAGAATGGTATTAACACTCTACATGATCTTGATTCTATGCCTCTTTTAGTGCATTCTATGCCTCTTTTAGTGCCTTGGACTGCATTGGCATTTTTAGCAGCTGCAACACATTGTTGGCTCATATTTAAATGATTGTCAATTAGGACTTCAAGATCTCTCTCACAATATTACTATTCAGCCATGTACCACCTACACTTTACTATACCTGTGCATTTGTGTCATGACACAAATAACTGTGTCACTTTGTCTTTCTCTTATCTCTTGGGAGTGTAGTATCCTCTAAACCAACACACACAAACACGTTCAACTCATTCATATTTGGGCCCTAAAACAGATGTCTCTATGTGTGTTAAGTAATAATTCAAAATGATGGACAGAAAAAAGAGCTTAGTGTCCTTTAGCTAACAAAATATGTCTTGTAGCCTTAAGAATGCTATGGAAGCAATCAAATAGACTATGTTAACTGAAAACTCCTGCAATAATTTTATAAGATTTCAAGTTTCTGCTGCAACTTTTCTACAAATGTCATCCAGGTCTGATAAAATACAAAAGGAATATAAGTGCTGCTAGGCTTTAATGTATTTTCCATTCCAGATTATGAAAGGACCAAGCTCTGTTTTTTCCTATCGCACATCCAAGTCTAGAAGGTTTACCTGCCAGATGACAAAAAGTCAGTATGAATTCTTCTGAACTTAGGAATCTAGTCATGAAATGTGTTGGGAAGTCTTTATATAGCCCTAATATTTATGTGCCATCCTTTCCTAAATCTTATCTAGTTAGTAAATGGTAATTTTTTAGATGCAAGTACAGTAATCTATATAATGTTATTTTTAATTGGACTAAAAAGTTCTGACCCTCAACATTTTGTGTTATGATGTTAATTTTTGAAATTTCCTATACAACCAGTGTTCCAACATTGTGCTGATACATTTAATAGGGCAGCAGTGAAAATGAAAATTCTGATTGGAAAATATTCAGAATATTTTGAAAACACCTTGATATTATAATATAACTTGGTATTATACAGTGAGGTTTTGAGTAAAAAAAAAATCCACTTTCAGCTGAAAATTTTGGCTGGAATTCCAATTTAGTTGAAAAGTATACAGAGAAATATTTTTATTCCTAAAATTCTGTGAGATATCACAGCAAAATGTTACCATTTTTGCAATCATGATAATATTATGAAAGATTTACTGCTGTAGTTCAGTATATCCCATAAAATAGATAAGATGATGGTGGATGGGAATAAAATAAAACATTAAGAAAAAAGACAGAACAATAAGAAACTAATAATGAAGACAATAGAAATTAATTATAGATTTAGTTTTCCCAAGCTAAAGGAGATACAAAGATGGCCTACCAAGAAAGAGCAGATGCAATACCTCCATTCTCATCTATGGTAAAATAAGCAGGCACCATGGTGAAAAGTTTTCCAGACCTGTTTTACAAAGACTTCTGAATCAGTGCATGGTATTTCTCTAAGTATATCTCATTGCTAAACCTCATAAAATTGTATTTTTCTTTTATACTCTGATGTAAAATATACAGTAGATGCAGGACAGGAAGCCACAGTCTAAATAACATAGAATGAAACAGACTGACTTCACAGCAACAAAGAGATGACATAAGGCTGTATATACTGTCCCTCATTTATTCAAATTATATGCATAACACATACTGTATTAAAGAGAGGCTGGACTAGAAGAAGTTGGTTGTGGTTGTAAAATTGGAGACAGAAGCATCATTAGCAGAGGTGAAATTCAGCAGGTTCTAGTAGGTTTGCTAGAACCAGTAGTAAATTTTCTAAGTAGTTCAGAGAACCGTTGTTAAAAGAAAACTCTTTCTGTTTTTTTCCACTTTACAAGGTTAATCCTGAAAGGAAAGCATTCTGGTGTTTATTCTGGTGTTTTTTCTAGCTTAATTTTTATTGCCCTGCTTACAGAAACTGCCCGCCCAGTCACATGAACCCCCCAGCCTCGCCCACCAAGCCACACCCACAGAACCAGTAGTAAAAAAATGAATTCCACCAATGATCATTAGCATGTGCTGTACTGATGATACCATACTAATAGATAAAATGAAAAAAGATCCAGAAATTCTAGTAATAAAAACCAAGGGAAATAGTGTAAATAGGACTAAATTAAATATAAAGATAAACTAAGTCAAAGCAATCAGCCATAGCATTTATAAGGAAAATGCTGTAGAGATCTTCTGCCCTCACAGCCAAAGTCAAGTCTCAACAATAGACTAGCACTTGGTCCAGAATCAATGAAAGTGTTGAAAAAATATTCACATCCTATGCTACATCTATGCCTATATGGATTAAAATGGTGCAAGCTACAGTTTTCTTGTGATATCCTAATCATAGACTTTGAAGAACCAGGATAAGAAATACTTTTGATATTTAGTGTTGGAGAAAATGCTGAAAAATACAGTGGATACCCAAGAAATCAGACAAATGGCTCATCAAACAAATCATCCCAAGTTCTCATTCAACTACAAATTACCTGAATAAAATTGTCATAATTTGGATATGTTATGTGAAGATCCAGATCTTTGGAGAACTATGCTGTTAAATATCAAAGTAAAGAGAAAAAATAACCAGAATAACCAACAGCAAATCTGATAGACTAGAAGTATACTTTTGGAACAACTAAAGGACAAGACTGATACAGATCATCTTGGAAAAAGTCGATTTACCAGTATGTAGTCACTAAAAGTTAACATTGACTTGATAGCACACAATCAATCAATATTATACTCTGATTTATTTTAAGTATTGGGAATGATACTAACATTTTTTTTTTGTTGGAAGACTTACAGTTTATTAAATAACTAGAAAAAACAAAAACAATTGTGATACTTTGTGGTATTTCTAAGAATTTATTTGTAGTAAAATAATACCTTAATAGTTTTCCTGGCATAAAAATCTAGAAAATACAATGTAGAAAATTGGGAAATAAATATTAAACATACATATTAGAAATCAGTCTCTCAATGCATGTCATATTTTTAGATCAGTTAAAGTTGGACCTTGAGCAATTATATTCATTAAATTTTGGATGGAACTCTGTATGGAATGCAATGAGAACAGGGGCAAAGAAATAGAAAAAAGTCTTCTTGTTTGAAACAAAATAAGATAAAAATCTATATTTTAAAAAAATAATGCATAATGATGACATTGATTCTCTTTTCTTTAGATTTATAAAGATTCATACTATGAAAACATTGATACGATCAGTGAACAGATGGGTGCTATATCTTTATTTTTTAAACAAAATAAATCTTCCAGAAATCTTGGCTGTGAAGTTGGGGGTTTTAACTGCAACTTAATGTTACATAAATTTTTGACATTACTGATATGATGAAATTTGGAAAGGCCCAAGGTCCAGATGGTATAAGTTAAATTACAAAAATTTACTACAAGAGATATATTATTGAATCAGGCAACCAACAATAGAGGCCTTGATAGCTTTATAACATGAAGCTTCTACAACTGTAATTTTGAAAACTGGTAAGGACAGCATGAACTTAAAGATTATTGGCCAATATCTTTGTTAGATGTGGATATTAAAATTTTAGTAGCTACTTTGGCAAAATATGGTCTCTAATAATAATAATTAATAGGGCATAATCTGGTTTCAAGAAAAGCCCTTAGGTCTTAGAATATATTAGACTCTTGGTTGATATAATAACTGTGTGAGCTGATAAATATAAATAAGGGGGGGTTGATATAATACAAATTAATATGATGCAGGTGATTAAATTTACTTTTCATATAGAAATTATGTTATAACTAGAATGCAATATAGAAAGCATTAATTTCAGTTTTGCAATACAGTGGAACCTCTGGTCATGACTATAATTCATTTCAGAACTTCAGTCGGCACCCAATTTGGTCGTGATCAGAAGCGAGAAAAGCACACACAAAAACAATCAGTGCAGAAGGCAAAATCAGCACTGAAGGGGAAATCAACCGTACCGTGTTTGATCGCCATCCAAGTTTTTGTTCTTGACCAAATGCAAACAGTTTGCAAAATGGCACCTGATTTTGTCATGGTGAGAAGTGTTTGTGACCAGAGGTTCCACTGTACTTATATATTTAATAAAATTGGTAATACCATATGAATACATATAGTTAAATGGAAAGTTTCATATACATATGCACATACCTACATATAAAATAACTTTGGGCATCTTGAATTATTAACTAAGTTTGTTAAATTTGTAGAAACTGTGTGGTTATGTGGAAAATACTGTTGGTCATAATAAATTGGAATATGTATCAAATACTACTCCTATTCCTAAGAAGTCTTAGAAAGTATAACTAAAAATTTAGGCTTTGTTTATCATACTTTCCTCCTTTGTTTGGGGATTATTTATGCCCAAGAACAATAGTGACAATTAGATTCTGTTTAATGATTGCTAAAATATATTAGATTATAATTAAAATTAAAGTACTGTAATGTCACTAATTGAACTGAATAGTGAAGATGGGATCTTAAGAAAATTAAGTACAACAGACTAATTTGATTTCATGTTTTATTTCAGCTTGAAAAAGTTTGTTTAGAACAAGCTTTAAAATCCATGTGACAAAACTTTTGTTGACCGACATTATCAATACCATGAAATTTCACATAAGAATATTTAACTTTTATTTTTAACATTCACTAAAATATTATACATGTTATGCTATAAATCAGACCATAAAACCATCAAGTCTGGCAGAAGAAATATGTAACAGATGCCAACCAAAGAATATGACAGGTCCCAGGAGGACTAATCCTGCTAACATTTCAGAAACCTCTTAAAACGTAATTTTGTCATTGCGCCTAAGACTAGCAGTGGTACAATTGGTTGGTTATATTGTTAGCAATTTTATGGATAGTACTGTTCTACAAATTAAGTTTTAAATTGTTTTGTTCTCAATTCTGTGAACAACCCAGAATCACATGTGTGGGATAGGCAGTGATATAAATTGATTGATTAATCTGGTATTACATAAGAAGAGACGGGTGGCTCTGACTAAAGTTCTATTAAGTCTTGTTTGTTGTTTCTTAGAATGCTTTTCTAATAATTTCAGAAAGCCAGTAAGTATGTTCAGGAATTTATGTTCATAAGGATTCTGGTTTGGACTTGGCAGTTCAACATGACTAAAAGCTCCTGATAGTGCTTTCATGTCAACAGTAAAATTGAGTTTGGAACACACCTACGTGCAGCATATTATAGAAAAACTTGGCATAATCAAATGTGTCATAAACCTGGCAGAATTATGTGTTTAATTAACAACTTTACAGATCTAAGTGCAAATTCTCTGAGAATTGGTTTCACTAGCAGCACCGAGGGGAAGGATACTTAATCTATGCAATGAAATGAAGCAACTGCCACTTATTCTTTCTTCAAAACAACTGATTGCAATAATGTGTACAACTAGTATTTGTGAAATGATTGTTAAACAAGTTTGCTTTATTTGCTTTTTTTAAAAAATTGAATACCCTGTGAGGAAGAATTGATATACAAGAGCAGTGTTGGCTTTGAATCAATAGGCAGCAGACTGTCCAGTACTATTCGTTTAAAGCACATGGCTAAGTGTGTGCTAATATGCTAAAAAATCTGGCAGGCCTTTGGTATTCATATTTAGCTCATCAACATTCAGCCTAAAATGAGCTTTGTGGCAGAGACAGAGCCATGTTTTATCTAATGAAAATGAATCAGCCTACATTGCAATTCCGAAATAGAAATCTGTAAGTTTTCCAACTAAGTCACAGGCTTCTAAAAGAAGCTGGTAATAATAAAACTTCTAATCAGCTTAAACCTGTTTTTAAAACTGGCTAGCAGTAGGATCTCATTGAGAAATGTACATCTGAGATGATGCCAGTGATACTTAGCACAGCTGTTCATGGATGTGTGCCTAATTGAATGTTGTTTGTCTCAAGATTTTCCAGTGCACTATTTCAAGTAGCATCCTGCAGCTGATGTACCATATAACCCACATTAACACCTCACCTGCAAAATGCATAATTACATACAAAATCACTGATTAGATGCAAAATGTGAACAAATGCCAATGGTTGTATTTCAAGAATCATCCATGCCTGTGCACACAGCAGAAAGACTTAATGCATTGTAAATCAGCATTACATTCATATCCTGTTTTTCTAAAAGAGAAATAATAGGTCCATACATTTTAATTGTTTAGGTTTCATTGTAACATAACCTAATAATCACAACCTATGTTCATTTCCTTTCTGTCTTTACAATATGTTTACTGCTAAGGCTGCATAATTCTTATATATTTTATTAATGTCAGTGACAAATATTTACACAACATTAATCAGTCAATGTTATCATTTCTTTTCCTGTTTAGGTACATCCTACTGTATTACCTGGCTTCAGTTGGAGTTTCTAGGCATAGTATTAATAGTTTATCATTATTTATAGAAGAATGAATGTAAATGAGATAGGTGTTAAATGAGTTTTTACAATTGTTTTTGCCACAGTTGTTAAGTGAATCATTGCAGTTGTTAAGTTAGTAACATGGTTGTAGGTAAATCTGGCTTCCCCACTGGCATAGCTTGTCACAAGGTAATCACATGATTCCAGAACACTGCAACTGTAAAAAATATGAGTCAGTTGCGAAGCATTTGAATTTTGATCAGATAACCATGGGGTGTTGCAATGTTCATAAGTATGAAAGAATGATCAAAAGTCATTTTTTTCCAATGCTATTGTAAACCTTGAAAGTTACTAAAACTCTTTTAAATCAAGGATTATTGTATATTTTATCTGTCCTCAGGGATTGGATCTAGACGAACATTTGAAACACAATATAAACAAGATGTGCTTGTTGCTGATCCTGCAGTATTGATTACAGGATTTGGAAGCATAAAGTTTGTTTGAGATAAATTTCACTTCGTAAAGATTAAATTTGCAGTTTTGGATCCATCTGGATTTACTACCGCTGTTGGAAAGTCATGACATAACTTATTTTGACAATTTTAATTAATATGTACTATTTTAATATTGTTTATTTTTTCATTGTATTTCTGCTTTTATGTTCCTATAATCTGGCCTAATCTGTTAAGAAAGTCAGTTGCATGCAGACATAAAT
>JAEANM010012587.1:0-14747 GCA_017656035.1 Myanophis thanlyinensis | reverse complement strand
ATTGCATTCTATTCTCCATTCCATTCCATATTTTGTATTCCATTCTCGATTCTTTTCTATTTTCTATTCTATATTCTATTCTATTCTCTATTTTTCTATCCCCTATCTCATCCTATCCTCACATCTGTGCACAAAAACGGACAGCCTTGGATACAAACGGGGTGCAACCCGCGGAGACCCCGGAGAAAGCCGCTTTCCCACGCGCGGAGCGCCCCGCGAGAAAACTCCACGCGTTTCCCCCTCCCTTTTCTCGGAGCAGCCCTGCGCGCAGGCGCACTAAAACCCCACTCGCCCGAAAGCCTCGCGCCAGGACTCAAGCGCTTAAGGTGGGAGGTCTGCGCTGGAGCGCGCCAGTGGCTCCTCCCCTCCCTCCCTCCCTCCGTCCTTTGGCGAGCTTCAAGCCTCCTCTGCAGCCAATCCCCTTCCTTCCCCGGGTCCCGCCTATGCAAATGACGCCGGAGCAGTTGAGCGCCGCGGCCAATGGGGCGGGAGAAAGGAGGCGTGGCGAGGGAGCCGCCGCGGCAACAACAGAGATGGGCTCGGAGTGCGCGTGCGCGAAGAGGCGGCGGCGGCGGCGGCGGCAGGTAGGAGGTGTGCGCGGGCTCCGAAGGTCGCTCGGCTCCCCTCAGGCGGGGCGGCGGGCCTGCGGGCCTGGTTTTCTGCCCCCCTCAAGCTCCCGGCTTGGTTTTTTTCCCCCCTTTTCGGTCTCCATCCTTCTCGACAGGCCGGCCTTTATCCCTCCTGGCTTCCCTGAGAGGGTCTTTGGCCTGGCCGGGCAGGTGGAGAAGCCCCCAGGCCTGACTTGGGGCCCTGAGGTGGCTTCCCCTCCCCCCCCTTCTCGGTTCTTCTTTGGGTAAATTCATGTTCTTTCCGCGTAGGGTGGGTGGGTGTTCTTTATTGGGTGGGGAAGGGGCTTGGAGGGGGAGCTGGGGGGGGTCTCTGGGCTTGGTTGCTTTCTTTGGAGACGTTTCATTACCAAACTAGATAACATCATCAGTGCTGGAAGGGGAAGGGGGGGTGGGGGAGGGGAGGAAGATTGTGGGGTCCTTTTGGTGGTCTAGGAGCTTGGGTGGTTTTCTTGGAGACGTTTTATTACCAAACTAGATAACATCATCAGTGCCAGAAAGGGGGGGGGGGGTTGGGGGGGAGGGGAGAAAGACTGTGGGGTCCTTTTGGTGATCTAGTTCAGTGGTGGTGAACCTTTTACTTACCGAGTGCCGAAAAGTACACGCTTTGCACATGCCATCCACACTTGCAGGTGGCTCCTCCACATGCACTGCATGTGCAACTGCACCCTCTGCGCATGCATGCATGCATCTTTTGCACGTGCAATGCATGCATGTTGCGCATAGGCACTCATGCACACATGAGCAATCACCTGTGCATGCACAGGAGAGCTCCGAAAACCAGCTGGATTTCTTGCTGCAATCGCGCGCATGCACAGCGGAGGCCCGAAGACCAGCTGGGTCTTTGCAATCGCGCATGCATGCGCAATTGCATGTGGATACTCAGCTGGAGGTAAGTTGGCCAACAGCTTGTGTGCCCAGCAAGATGGCTTTGCGTGCCACTTATGACATCTGTGCCATAGGTTTGCCATCACGGGTCTAGGAGCTTGGGTTGTTCTCTTGGAGATGTTTCATTACCAAACTAGATAACTTCATCAATGCCAGAAGGTGGGGTGTGTAGAGGGGAGGAGAAATGGAAGAGAAGGAAAAGGAAGAAGAGGACTGTGGGGTCCTTGGTGCTCTCTGATGAACTCAGTGGATTTCTTGCAGACTTTTCATTACCCAGCTAGGGAACCTCATCAGGGCTGGAAGGGAGGAGGGTCAGGGGGAAGAGGAGGAGGAGGACTGTGGGGTCCTTTTGGTGGTCTAGGAGCTTGGATTGTTTTCTTGGAGATGCTTCATTACCAAACTAGATAACATCATCATTGCCAGAAGGAATTGGGGTGTATGGAAAGGGAAGGAGATAGGGGAAGAGGAGGACTATGAGGTCTCTGAGCTTGAGTTGTTTCCTTGCCGACATTTCATGACCTGACTAGGTAACATCATCAGTGGGTAGAAGGGAGTTGAGTTTGTTCTCTGTTTATGTACTAATGGCTTGCCCTGCCGGTGAGCAAACCCTCCACCCATCTTCTCTTCTGGCACTGATGATGCTATCTAGTTTGGTAATGAAACATCTGCAAGAAAACAACCCAAGCTCCTAGACCACCAAAAGTACCCACAGTCTTCCTCCTCAACCCCTCTGCCTTCCAGCACTGATGAGATCACCTAGTTGGGTAATGAAAGGTCTGCAAGGAAATCACTAAGCTCAGAAAGCACCAAAGATTCTGTAGTCTTCCTCCTGCACTGATGAGGTCACCTAGTTTCGCTGTCTTTTATTATTTGTTAATTATTAGAAAGCGCAAAAGACTGGGTAATGAAAGGTTTGCAAGAAAATCACCAAGCTTAGAGAGCATGGAGGATCTTATAGTCCTCCTCCAGCACTGATGAGGCCACTCAGTTGGGTAGTGAAAGATCTAGATTAGAAGACCAAACTCAGCGAGAACCAAGGACCCCACAAGTCAACCCTGAGCTACAAAAATTCTCTGTCAGAGAGAGGCTTTGCTAAAACTCACACCCTCTCTAGGCAGTGTGTGGTTTGTCGCTCTTTTGTTTCTCCTCAAGAGCATTTCCCCCCTCTTTTTTCTTTAATTTGGGGCAATCTCATTCCTGGGTTTGCTTTCTGGGAATTCCTCTCCTGCCCTCCTCTTTCCCTGCAAAAGCTATCCCTAGATAAGGGGTGGGGTTCAGAAATAAATGAGGCTGCACCTGTTTGGTTGGGACTACTTGGTCCTTCCTCTTGTAGGTCCTCCCCCTTGTAGGTCCTCCCCAAAGGACAGCATCCATCCTCTTTCCTTCTCCATTCACCTATTTCTCTTGAGAAGATCTTTTGTCCTACTTGGGGGTGTTTTTCTCTTTGCAACCTCTGACACTTTTCTTTTGAGACCACGGATCTGGCCACCATTTTCCCTAATTGCAGGGGGGAAGGTATCTATGTAGCAGCTGCTGGTGATAAGGTAGTCTCTTACGTATTTTTTTCCTCCCTGTTGCGATGGCACTGCATACATCCTTTTTCTCCTCAGCTTCATGCAGCTCCTGATGACTTGGGCTGTGAGGTCATCCAGTGAGACCTAGGTGGTTCTGTCGCTGTGGTTGTGTTTGACCGATGTGCTGGTAAGAATTTACTCTTTGGAATGGGTGAAGGTTCTTCGGAGGCTACTATGCTATCCTTTCAGTTGCTGTTATATTTGTTGTGGATAGGTTCTGCTGGATTGCAGCAGTCTGCTTGAAATAGGATCAGAAATCGTGAAATGCGATAGTATATTTTCGTTGTATTTCTTTAGTTAGCCCTGTAAATCAATTTAACGAAAGGAGACTGTTCTATAAAACTTGGGCTGGGCAATGTAAATTGTGTTGTGTAGTATTACACCCATTTGTAGCTTTGTCTTGATGTGAAAATGAGATCTGTGAGTTGTCTTTGAGAATACGTGGCAGTAAGAGAGCTTAGCATATCTGGTGAGAAGCTACAGTTTTATTCTCAGCAATTTTCTTTTTTTAGAAAAACCCAACGTTGTTATTTTCTTGTGGAGGGACGCATATTATCTGACTCAGATAATAGGGTTACTGGAATTTTTTCCAACTCATTAAGAACACATAAAACTCATGAGGATAGTCATTTAGTGACTTAAGAATTAGATTAGAAACATTATTGAAAGGATAGTTCCTCCTCCTTTGGTCTCTGAACCAAAATTATTCAGCATCTTTTCTTGTATTGCTGCTTACTTTATATACATACATACATACACACATACACACGGTATTGTGAGGGGATGGACTTTTTTTCTATTTTGCCTTGTTAGATGGCACACACTGAAATTATATTTTGAGTTTTAATGCAGGAGATGCGTAGGAATTTAAAAATTGGTTTTGTTTTGTAAGACTTGAAAATTTGAGCTCAGGAATAGTTTTAAATTACAAACAATATTATTTGTATTGAGTCCTACTCAGTATAGAAATGATAGAAATAGGTACCTCATTATTTTTCTTTTTATTCTTGCACAGCACATAAAGTGGGATAATAAAATATTGGTAGTGCCCTTGTTTATATCGTTCTATGTATTTGCTTTATAATTAATCAAAAAAAGGGTCTACATGTGCTCTTTCCAGTGTCACTATTCTCTAAACTGTAGTGGTCTGAAATAGTTTGTGTTAAAGATAATTTTCCAAACTATGATATATGTAAATTTATTTTATAATAATGTATAAGCTGCCTAATTACTCAGACTATGCAAAACATTTAGTTTCTGGCCCTAAGCACTAAACTGCTATCGGTCCCGGATGTCATTTTATTTCTTATTAAAGCTTGAAGAAACAAATTTATGATTGAGTAAATAGTGGGGGTGAGCTACATTTTTACAGTCTATGTTTAATGAGTGAAATGCTCAGTTTGTCTTCCTTCAATATTTAATATTTCAAAACGATAGTGTTACTAACTGCCACCATATGGAACTGCAGCAGTAACATGTTTTATCTTTCAGATCTTTAATTTCTGAATTTTTCCTTTCACACAGAACTAGGCAACACTTTTCTTTCAGTATTTTTTAGGTTGGTAATATTTAAGAAAGGCAGAGTTGGGCATTCTATTTACAAAAATGACCTTGCCAAACAAAAGTTTCTGTTGAAAGTGTTTCTGTGTGGGCAGCTCCAGTTGGATTTGGGAAGATTATTTACTTTACAAGTTCTCATTATAAATGTCAACTTACATAGGTGCAGATTAGTCATGTATCTTAAAGCAGTCATTACAGTTACTGCTTTAAGAAGCCTTGACCATGTCAAGATAGCCAGTGTAAATAAAACATACTATTCCTGCAGGATTCACTAAGGCATTCTTGCTGTCTCATCACACTGAATATATTTAATTGGAAAGCCAATAGTTTAAATGTATTCACTGTTTCTTTAATATCCACCTTCTACGCTATCTTTTTCTAGCAAAATTCCTCAGGGGTTCCATGAAGATGGTAGTTCCTGGGAGCACCAGTGTAATTCAGCCGGATCACAGTCTTGGAACTGAATTGAGCCGAAGCACAGCAGAGAACTCCGTGATGGGTCCTGACACAGGATCAATGGCTGATCAGGTGGGCCCTGAGCTGGAAGAAGTGAGGAAATTGCAAGAGCTTGTGAGGAGGCTTGAGCTTCAGAACCAGCAGCTGAGAACTAGGAGCTTGCGAAGTGTGCCGGAGGCCAAAATGCTGAGCCAAGCTGATGCTGGAGTGGATAATTGCAATTCCAGGCTCAACGGCATGGAAATGAATAATAGCATCAACGTACTAATGGATAAGCAAGAATTACAAATAGTGGCAGACCTGCATTCAGCCCTGAGTAAAATAAGGTCAGAAGCAGAAGAAAGCAGCGAGTTCTTTAAAAAGGATGTGGAGGAGCCCACAATACAGCGCAGTTGTGAAAACAGTTCTGAGAAGGAGCCCTCCAGTGCAAAGTTCGTGAGCAGTACCCAGCTACAGAACCGTGATGCTAACACAAACGACGTCTCTCATTGGGAGGGCAACCCCACGGTGTTGCTAGAAGATTTTGCCACAGGTGTTGAGCCAGCATTGCCAATGAAGGAAGCAAACACGCACATGGAAGACCTCTTGAATGAAACAACTCTGGATGAAGTGGAATTACTGGAGTTAGAGAATGGTAGCAATGAAGAGGACAGCTGGTATGTGCTTTGAGGTTATATATTGTAGCTCAGAAGGATTCATGCTAAAAGGGAATAAGGCTATAATCATATTTTCCAGAGCATATTATTATGTTGTTTCTCTTCAGTCCACTGGCCCTCAAAAACATCAGTTAACGCAGCAATGTGACAGGAAAATGGGCAGTGCGAAAGAGGGAATTAACTTGTAAAGAAACCTCTGGTTTAAAATGTTTAAGAGAAACAGGAAATTTCTGTATGGGAAATTTCTCCCATACCTTCTTGGTATAGGAGACCAGGAAGCCTACATTTCTAATTAGAATTCCTCTTTTCTCATAAGAGATTGCCAAATGGAGTGAAGATTATATAGTTCCTTAAAAAATTTCTATTAGTGTTACAGGTATTTGCGTGATAGTTTATCTGTACACCTAGCAAAATGTAAGATATAAGGTCACCTTAAGCAACAATTCCTTAAGTAACCATTCCTTAAGCTCATTATTGAAGAAATAATTGGATTTTAGATGAAAGAGAGGGGTGGATTATTGGATTTTTTGAAGATGCTATAAGTAGAAAGGGGGCTATACTTGAAAAAAGTGGATGGGGCCAGGGCTGTGGAGTCGGTAGATAAATGTTCTGACTCCAACGCTTCAGTTTTTTGTACTTCCGACTCCGACTCCTCTATATTAATATGCGAATGTATTTTATACATTCCTTGAAGGAAAGAAAGGCAACATACATGTCATTACCATTGTTTTTCACCATCATCATCATTTCTAATACATTGGCACACGTAATGTTTTCCATCACTTGATAATGCAAAGTGCTCATAAACAGTAGACTTTGTCGTGTTTGTTGCTAGCAGTCTTTTTGCCATTTATTAGGAGTCGGAGTCGGTGCATTGTTTGCCGACTCCGACTCTAGGTACCCAAAATTTCCTCCGACTCCACAGCCCTGGATGGGGCTGAGGATTTTTAAAAAATGATTTAAAAAAAAAAAAAGGATAACCTCTGCTATAGGAATTCACAGTTATAATTAACTGATATGAGATAATTCAGAGGATGCTTGGACTATTTTTGTGAACATTGTATATTATATTTACCTAAATAAGTAGTGTACTCTGGATCATGGAAAAAAAATGAGATGTTGCATTCTTACTACCCAATCATTGTTTTACACAAATGTTTATTTCCTTAGCAAAATAATTGTGTACAGGTAGACCTTGACTTACAACAGTTCATTTAGTGACCGTTCGGAAGTTATAATGACACTGAAAAAAGGGACTTACGGCCGATTGTCACATTTAGGACTATTTTGCAGCATGTCTGTGGTCACGTGATCACAATTCACACGCTTGGCAGCTGATTCATTTTGGTTACAGCGTCCTGGGGTCACATGATTACCTTTTGTAACTTTCTGACAAACTCAACAGCAACGTAACAGCTATGTTACTAATTTTTGTGTTACATTTGAATTTACAAGGAAAGGAAAGAAAGAGAAAGAGAAAGAAAGACTAGTATCGCTATTTCAAGCTGTTTAGCGGAAGCAGCATGCACTGTCCCATTTTGGGTAGACCAGGTTGCCCTGATAGGCCGATCTTAACCAGGAAAAACACTTAACTATGTTACTAACTTAAACAACTGCAGTGATTCACTTAACAGTGGTGACAAGCAAGGTCATGAAACGTATGTCAAAACTCACTTAACAAATGTCTCATTTAACAACAGAAATTTGAGGCTCAATTGTCATTGTAGGTCAAGGCCTATGTGTTTGTTAGAAAATGAAACAGATTTACGAGAAAGTACAGTAGGATAGATAGTTTCATTATCGGATGAATGATGAAATTTGGATCCATCTTAAAAATGGAAATAATTTTGTCTGACCCCAGATAGTTAAGAAAGGGGAAAACTTGTTGTATTCTTCTTTGCTGTAATGTTAGATTTTTGTTGATAAAATGCTAAAGGCAGCATGGAGATACTGAAAGAGTTGCTCCATTTAAAGTGTCCAGTTAAACTTTTTACCTTCCCCCTTAAGGCTGTACGTTTCTCCAAGAAAACCACCAACAGATAAAAAGGAATCTCCCCTGAAATGGTGTAGACAGGTGTTGGATCACCCTAGTCCTGAGACAGAGGCAGCTTGCCGTACCCTCATCAGCAGACTCGACCAAGGTAAGCCTACAAATTGCCTTGAAAGAAAGAGCCCTAAAACGATCACCAAGGAAGCTGGTAGATCGACTATTGCACTTTTAAAGAACTTGGCATAATGGAGATATGGAGAAGACTCAAGAAAAAAATGAATTGGATCATAAGATCAGTAATAACACCTTAAATAAACACCTTAAAATTAAGGCCTTTTTGGTTTTGCATGTTTGCATTTGCTTGATACATATCAAACCCAGTTACATTAAACCTAGTGCTTATGTGGGATATATTGAGCTAATCACGCTTATGATTATTACCTTTATATCCTGCATTTATTTTGTGCAACTCAGGACAGCCTATATTATGCTCTTGCCTCCTGTTTTTCCCCAGCAACACCTCTCTGAGATGGATTGCATTGAGAGAGGGTGACTGGCCCCAAATCACCCAGCCATCTTTTATGCCTGATTCTAGATTTGCCTTAAGTTAGAAAGCTTATTATGTGAACCTTTGGACTAGAAGCCCTAATCAGAGAATTTCCTCTGCTCTCATAAGGATATTAAGACATCTTGGGATAATCCTTTAAAAATATATTTTATAAACCTTAAAGGAAATATGTTTTTACGTTGTACTGGTTCATTTCAAATAGTCCTTTTTTTCAAAATGTAACTCATTATGTTCTGGTGACATACAAAACTACTAGTTGGCACAGGGTACTTATAAATATAAAAGCTTATTTTAATTCTGACACCTACAATACATTCAGTACTGTAAGTTGCTGCCCCTCTGAGTAATTATAATTTGAATATCTTGCTACTGTGGAAAACGTTAATATTACAGTAAACCAAAGAATGGTTTTGGAGAGATTTTGCATGAAAACTTACTTTTGTCATCTATCATCCTATTACATTCTCAGGGAAACAGAAAAATTGTATAACATTCTGCTAGATAAATACTGTTGTTTATTTCAAAGTGTGTTTTAACACTAACAACTTAAACACATTTGCAAGTTTGTCAACAAATTAAACAAACTTGACAACCGCCCCTAGAATATGAGGACCATGTAGATCAGAATAAAATGGTTGTTTTTCATAAATAATGCCACCCCTTTTTGAATGTTCACTGTTGTCTTAAATCTCAGCCCTAGATAATGATGGGAAATCTTTCTTTGGTTTTAATAGTTTTGTGCCAAGTTTTTGGGGGGCTCTTGATTCTACAGTTTTACAGTTCAATCATACCTAGCCAGAAAGAAGCATTGTGAGAAACGGGCCCAGAATAGTTTTCCCACTAGATAATATTTTCATTAGATCATACTCCTGTATCTGTCCTTGATAACTCCAGAAACCCGATTCATGTTGAAATTTTTTGATATATAGTATAATCATCTCTAAGATTGTCCAACTGGGAAACATACATTTTAACGTACATCCACATTCCAGGATAAGAACTGGCAAGCTATGCATTTCTTCATTGGAGAGAAATGCCATAATATCGGATATCTTCTCATCTAGCCTGTCTGATATTTGGGAAGCTGTAGAGAAGAGTTCCCTTCAGCACTTCAAACCGACTCAAGTATGTCCAAGGTGAACATTGTAAATTCACACCACAGCATAAATCAGTCTGACACCTGCAGGTCCCAGATGCTAAGACAGAGGATAGCCCATGGGGAGAACTAAAAATTGTGTCTTCATTTGTTTTAATTCCAGAGATTAAACTGTCAGCCATAATTTGGAAATTGAATTTATTGGTTTGTATCATGACTCAGGGGGTGAGTGTGTCTGGCATGTAATGCATGCAGATGTGGTTTGACATTCTCTTTCTCTCTCGCCTCATCTGAGTTTCTGTGTTAAATGTGGTAACAATTCGTGGCTTTTTTTGTATCTTCCTTTAGCCAGTAGGTGGAAATCCCTGTATTGCAGTCCATTGGCATCTCCAAGTGTGCATAACTTGAATGCAGACACAGGGTCCTGTAGCAATGCACTAAACTCTCCTGGGCACTACAAATCAACTAACAAACCACTACTAACTTGCGGTAGCTCAGGTATGGCATGGCATCTGGGATACTTTTCAGAGGAATGGAGGTGGGAAATGAATGCCGAGGGAGGACGAGATGTGGCTGGTTTGCTTTGTTCAGTTTAACATGATGATCTAAGGGCTTGGTCAGTTAATGCTTCCAGAAATCTTCTTATTTAAATCTTCTTGCTTCTTTGTGCTAATTTGGGTTTGTTTTTTCTTTTCTAAATGTCTGTATTATTTTTGATCACAAGGACCATTGTCTGGCCCATCTGCTTCAGGCCCAGGGCATTTGATTATCCCTTAGGAAAATGGAGAATCCTCTTTAGCATGGCTTTATGTGTTTGAAAATGTTTTGATTTGCATGTATATATATCCTCTCCCATGGTTGGTGAGAATTAGCTTATACAGGTAGTCCTCAATTTACGACTACAACTGAGCCCCCAAATTTTTGTAGTTAAGCAAAACATTTGTTTAAGTTTTGCTCCATTTTACGACCTTGCCCTAGTTGTTAAGTGAATCACTGCAGTTGTTAAATTAGTGATACAGTTGTTAAGTGAATCTGGTTTTCCCATTGACTTGGCTTGTCAGAAGGTCGCAAAAGGGGATCACACGACCCCCCAGAATACTGCGACCGTTCATAAATACGAGTCACTTGCCAAGCATCTGGATTTTGATCACTTGAACATGGGGATGCTACAATGGTCGTAAGCATGAAAAACAGTCGTAAGTCACTTTTTTCAGTGACGCTGTCACTTCGAATGGTCACTTAAGTCGAGGACTACCTGTAGTCCCAAGTCTATAATAAATAGGCCTGCACATTTCTTGTCTGCTTTGCCTGAAGTTTTCGAAAAGTTGGAATGACTTGAAGAAATGACTTGGCTGAAACATCTTGCAAATCTCACCTAGTTCACGTTGCTGTAGAGTTGATTTGCATTTAGAACCAGCATTTAAAAGCCAATCACATATTGCGTGCTTGATTTTTTTTAAAATAAGGAGAAATGAAATACCATTAGACCACTTTCTAAACATTTCTTGGGCATTTTGGGTGGAGAAGAAAAAACTTAAAACTACTGACAATCTTACATTCTAAGAAAAGACAATAGTGAATTGCCTTTTTCAAGTGGAGGCTATAACACTAACTTGTTGCACATGATTGTTTTTGTCTTTTATTTCTGGAATTAGCTAGTAATCCTTTCCTCTTTCCTTTCAGTCACAGAAACTGTGCCCAGTTTACCTTGGTTTGCTGCCAGTTCAATGTTTTAACTACTCCAAAGGCAGATAGCAATACAGAAATGACATTCTAAATTTTTGTTTTAGTTTAGACCGATTATTTGAGAATTATGTAACGAATAATCCTTTCAGGGCAACGAGTGAACCTAAAAATGTAAATTTTCATATTTAGTGCATTCATGAATTATGATATAGTGCTCTCAAACTGCAACTAATGAGGAAGGCTACATGTAGTGACTGCCTACATACCAGGCAGTTTTCAATTGCTTGCTCTGCAAGTCTGAAATTTGGCATCTCTTTCCTTTGCAGACCTTTGTCATGATTTTGATCTCAGTCATGTGAAAATTATTTTTTTGCTGAACTGGAAATTATTCTTCCACTTGATGGAGCCCCAATGAAATTAATCAGTTACGGAACAGGGAAAACAATCCTTACAGACCTTGCTTTCAAATCCTATATTTTGCTTTCTTTATCCTGCCAACTAAATCGGTGCATTTTCAGATAACGTGTACAGCAAAGTTGGCTGGGAGGAATTCTGGGAGCTGAAGTCCACAAATCTTAACATTGCCAAGGTTGAGAAATATTTCTGTACAGAGTTTTTAGCCAGACAGGTTGCTCTTGTAGTTTGCTTCTGTTTTTTATACAATTAAACAGTTGGTCGTATGACTTCAATAAATCAATTGCAGCGATTGGACAGGATTATCTGTAGACAGACTAGGGCTGTAGCATGGCACCTTTAACTCTTGATAGCTTCTGGATCATTACCATGGTGATTTGTTTTGGAAGGGAAGCACCCATTGAAAGGAACAAGAAATTTATTTCTGCAATGAATATTAAGTGGAGCCCTTGCTCCAGATTAGAATGGCAGTAAGGGCAATCTTTAAAGTCCTTTTTCTTCACCATACCTAAATTTTGACTTGCTCCCTTTGTGTTCCCTGTGAATTTACTTTTGAAAGCTATCCGAACTGTTGCTAACTCTGAGAATGGTAATCTCTCTTGTTTGATTCTACACTGCTTTAGTAATTTTAATTGCTTTCTGAATAACAAACATGACAGTGCTGCTTAGAAGGGAATTAAGATTGCTGTGGGTTAATCACGAATGCTTATCCTGCTTAAACACACATGAATCTTGTCATATAATTAGCTTAGTTTCTTGTTTAATGACTAAGCGACTGCTTCTTTGAACATGTCCAGGATTTGTAAATAAGTAGCCTGCTCGTCTAACAATAAGAATCTGCTCTGGTCACTCAAGTAAACAATGTCCCCCCTCCCATCCTTGTGTCAAAATGACCTATAAAGTATATTGAGGGGAAGGCTAGAAACAATAAATTGTGAACTAGTAACATGTTTACAGTACAACTTAGTGGCCAAAATGTCTGGTTCTTTTGCCTTGCCTATTTTTTTTTTAACTAACCTCACTTTTCTCTGAAGTATTCAAACTAAAAACAGAATATGTTATGCAGCAGGCTTGGGCATTATCTTAAATTCACACTCAATTTGAAAATATTAAATTTCAAAAATACTCATCCAGCTGCAGCAGAAAATGGAGAGACATCTTGACTAATATAATCTAAGAAGTTCTGAAACTTCTAGTGAAGAACTAATGATCTGGTAAAGCCAACACATGTTAGTATTGGCATATGTGTTCTTCTTTAGTAGAGGAGGATGACTCATATCTTCAGCCACATGCTGTTAGGGAAACTGTTCACTCAGTATACAAACTAAAATGACTTTGTAACTAATAAAAGTAAGTTGACAGTTTTGTATTTTTGGTGCTGTAGGAAATGATGTAATTATATTTGACCTAGTTTTGATGGCTCTCTGGCTCCATCCGAACTATTTTACAGGCCATAATCTTTTTCTTTCCCTGCACATCACACAAACAGAGTTTCCAAAGGTTTGTAGGAGGGAGCTCGGAGTAATGCCCATTCACCTGGAACATTAGGATAGGAAAGGAACTGAAACGATGATTTTAATAACAGAATTTTACAGTTACCATATATGGCAGGATAACTTTCCTCCATATTGAATATTGAATGAACTCTCTCACTTTGAAATCATTGCTGGTCAATCCTTATGATAAATTTGTTTACCTGGTAAGGGTATTTAAATACAAAACTGGGGGGGGGGGAAATAGAGTACCACGACAGTGCTTGTACAATTGTGTGTTTTAAAATTATATCTGTAGCTTCTTTGCCCTCACCTTCCTTTTCCTTCTTTCCCACCTCTTTCTAAGGTTACTTGAACATTCATTCAGCTTTGAGCTCTCAGTCTTCTGTCGATAGTGAACTTAGTACCTCAGACGACTCCATTTCAATGGGTTACAAACTGCAGGACTTGACTGATGTGCAAGTTATGGCCCGCCTACAGGAAGAAAGTAGGTGAAAGCAATTACAGTATTTCTGTCTCCACATCACCTTTTACAGGATGATTTTTTTTTTAGAAACAAGAATATGTTATTTTCCCATTTAACTGAATTTTCTCTCATTCTAACAGCCCAAGAGATCACACAGCTAGTTTCTTAGGTGGGCAGTTGGGTGCCCCTGCTAGGAAATTAGATGTCCCCCATTTAATGATATGAAGAAACATGTTTGTTGCTGTTTTGGCTATGTTTGTCTAGAAGTACCTGCTCTTGAACTCATTGCAACCACTTCTGATGTACAGAAGCCTGCAACCTTTTCATCCAAACACCATTCCTGTAACAGTTCATAAACTGCTGCAGCTTGATTCTCGCCCGTTCCTGATGTCAGTTTTGGTACACCAAGAAGTTGTGTTTCTTCAATGGAGACAGCCATTATCAAAACTGGAAGGCGGTCAGTGGATGTGGTTGAACAGAGGAGAGATGGCAATAACTTGCTATCCCAATGCACAATGCATTTTTTTTGCCTTCGGCTTTGAATGCATTGTGCAGGTCCATCCATTGTTCCCAGGGGGAAATCTCAAAACTTGTTGAGCCACTCCTAAATATTATTTGATTGCATTCAAACTTTGTACACTGTTTTCTACCTAATGGAACCAGAATCAGGCCAGGGAGCAAAGGAATTCAGGAATTCATTTTTATGGACCACCCTAATGTACATTACATGCATGTTCCAGCATAGCTTAACAATATTTGGGAAAAATAGCAATGACACTTAGACTTATATACTGCTTCACAGTGCTTTACAGCCCTCTCTAAGCGATTTACAGTCAGCATCTTGCCCCCAACAGTCTGGAGAAGAAAAAAAGTCTTCTCCAGATTGAGAAAGAAAGAATGAAAAAGTCTTTAGACCAGGTACATTAGACTATCTCATTATGGATCACTTAGCCTTGAAATTGTACCTTTGTGAAAGAACTACAGCATCCCAGTATGTTTCTGGCAAACTAAGGTCACTTATAGCTCGGTATATTGCATACTCATAAACATGTGTAAAATGAAACAGTTGTAGAATGAGAAAGTTGATATGCTGACATTTGCCTAAACTTCTGAGGGAGGCCCTGTGGATTTACAATATGCTGTCACTATCAAAACAGTCGGGATTGTTACTCTGCCCCAAAATGCAGATCAACTCTTTCTACAGCAACGTGAACTAGGTGAGATTTGCAAGATGTTTCAGCCAAGTCATTTCTTCAAGTCATTCCAACTTTTCG
>JAEANM010012586.1:0-14747 GCA_017656035.1 Myanophis thanlyinensis | reverse complement strand
CTGCCCTGTGGGAGCGCACCGGTCGGTTGGAGGCTGATGGTGGCAACAGGAGGTCCCGTAAGTACCCGGGTCCCAAGTTACATGGTTGTTAAGTGAATCTGGCTTCCACATGGACTTTGCTTGTCCAACGGTTGCAAAAGGTGATAAGCATAATCCCAGGATACTGCAACTGTCATATGTAAATGCCAATTGCCAAGCATCCTAATTTGGATCAGGGGGCCACAGGGATGTTGCAATGGCCATGAGTGTGAAAAATGGTCAGCCGTCACTTTTTTCAGTGCTGTTATCAGTTCGAGCGGTCACTAAACGAATGTAAGTTGAGAGCTACCTGTAGTTGATTCTGCAAACAAAATTAGAGTAAAACGCTGGAAATAAATAAGAGCACACAAACAGTGAAACTTCATTGATTTTACAAAAACTATCATCCCAAGCCTGGTGCCAGGCCAATATGGGTGTATAATGAAATATTAAGACACAATCTCCCTTGGTGAGGGCAGGAACTATGCTGACTTGAGAAGGACGGTATCCAATGTCTGTCGCTTTCTTCAGCCATTAAACATTCCCATTTGGAGCTGAAATGTTGAAAGTTGCAGTTCTTCAGTCACTGGTGGGATATTGCAGGAATGAGTATAAGAGATTGATTGATTGATTGATTTAAATTTATATACCGCCTCTCTCCCGAAAAGGGACTCGGGGCAGTGTACAACCATCTAAAAACAGAAACAATGAATTAATAACAATTAAAAACAAATTAAAAGAATTAAATTAGGTGGTTGATTAAAAATTATAAAAATTTAAAACCAATTGCAAACCCCAAAATTAATGTTAGGCCAGACTGGCCGGTTGGAATAAACAAGTCTTTAATGTGCGCTGGAAGGTCTGCAGGTGTCTCTCCTCTAAAGTCAGAATCTTCAGAAAATAAAATTGGAGATGTGAAACCTTCTTCAAGCCACCCCATCAATGTCTGATGCTGGGTTTTTTCATGTAATGTTATTGCAAAATTTAAACACTAGTAGAAGACTGATACAAATGAAATTAGAACAGAAAAGGAAAAGGAAAAAAAAAAGATTAAAGGCGCAAAAGAAAGGGTAGCAGAAAAAACGGAAAAGAAAAAAGATTTTAAAAGTTGTTTCAGTTCAATTCAATTCAATCCTTTATTGTCAATGCACAACATGTGTGCAGTGAAATTGAATGAGCCTCCATCAGTACAGTCACACAAAGCACAGAAACACAGAATCTTTTCTATTTTTTTCTAAGTTTCTAATCTTTAGAACATTTATATTTATAAATTGATATCTCTCTTCCTCTAAAGTTAGACCATGACTCTCTTCTTTCTATAATCTATCAGGAAAACCATAAATCTGATGCTGGCTTTTTAAGAGGGTAGTTGAAAAGATTGCTTATTCTTTATTCTTTCCTTCCCATTGGCACTAATGGAAAGGAAATGACATGATAGCCGTGTTCCAATATCTCAGGGGCTGCCCCAAAGAAGAGGGAGTCAAGCTATTCTCCAAAGCACCTGAGGGCAGGACAAGAAGCAATGGGTGGAAACTAATCAAGGAGAGAAGCAACTTAGAACTAAGGAGAAATTTCCTGACAGAACAATTAATCAGTGGAACAACTTGCCTCCAGAAGTTGTGAATGCTCCAACACTGGAAGTTTTTAAGAAGAGATTGGACAATCATTTGTCTGAAATGGTATAGGATTTCCTGCCTAAGCAGGGGGTTGGACTAGAAGACCTCCAAGGTCCCTTCCAAATCTGGTGTTCCACATTTGTAAGGCATTTTATGGGAGTGCCCCACTGGAATGGGTGGGGTGAGAAAGTTGGCTCTGATGAGGGGCAACATGGGAAGGAAGTTTTAAAAAGGCAAGATGGCAATCTTACCTTGTTTTTACAAGCTTCAGCACATATGGACACCCCTGCTCTGCAGATGTTCTTACTCAAATGGTATTTAAAAAAACACTATAAACATGACAGGTGTCCCAGCCCACCACTTCTGGATTAACCTTTAAGCTAAATAAACATAATCAGAATACCAAAAGAAGTGGGAGATTTTTCTCCCGGCTATCATGCCTTTAACTCTTTCAATGCCCTGTTAAAATGCTCAACTTTAGACAAATGTTTTGTGATTGTCCTTATCTGCCAAGTTTGACTTGCACTGTTAAATCTGCATTGTTAAAAAAAAATGTTTTCTTTGCCATGATGAGCAACTACATTTTGACAACGGTTTAAAGGTATCCTCAGATATCACATTTATCCATCTCACAGTGTGAAAGGTTTTCATCTGACAAAACCCAGTGTTGGGTTTTGCTTAAGGCATCAGTTGGCTTTAATTTGGCCCTCTGCCCATTAATGCTCCCAAGACCTGACAAATGCTGTTGGAGTTAACATCCAAATTTACTGAATATTGACGCTTTCTGTTAAAATATAAACCACGAGTGTATTTTATAATCCAGTTTCTCAACTCAGGGAACTCGTTTCATTGAAAAAGTATAACTTATTTTTACTCAATAACAATTTGCACAATGTTTTTAGGAAGACAAATAAAATGAAATCAAATATAAAATTGCAGGTGTCCAAATGTTTCATTAAAACACACACAGAAAAAACCCTGCCTTTAGTTTAACGTTACTGCCAAGAAATCACTTGTAAAGAAGGCAAGACAACATGTGTGTATACACAGAATGTCTAGTCATAAATATTGTCAGGGCATCTGGGTTTAAGAAGGTGTAGTTAGCTTTTTGTCAGCACTCCCATTAGAGACATATATTTTCTCAGATTTATGTCTCCATTTTTGGAAGAGGAGGGAAATGATTGGAGAAGAAGTGAGCAGGTTCCCTTGGACCATGGACCGTTGTAGCATTCCCATTGGCACATGATTTACATTCAGATACTTCACAACTGACCTCACGTTTATGACAGCTGCAGTGTCCCAGTGTCATGTGATCACCTTTTGTGACCTTCTAACAAATGAAGTCAATGGGGAAGCCAGATTCACTTAACAGCTGGGTTACTAATTTAACAACTGCCATGATTCACCTTAGAAATGTGGCAAGAAAAGTCGTAAAATGGGGCAAAACTCAACAAACATCTCACTTAGCATATAAATGTTGAGTTCAACTGTGGTTGTAAGTTGAGGACTACCTGTAGTCAGCCTAGTGTCTTAGAATCTTTTTGTGGTTCCTCAGAAGACCCCTGAAAATTTCACTAAACTAAGACCATTTTTTCCTATTCTTTATTCTAAGACTTAAAATACAGTTAATCTAATTAAAAGAATTCCAGAACTGTGACAGAAAACAGCAAGAACCCTGCCCCATTTGTATAATTGTTCTGCCCACTGCAACTTCTTGGGAAAAAAAATAAGTGTAGTACCCAACTAATAAGTGTAGCAAAATGTGAAATTTCCTTCCTTGGTGGCCCATGAAACACTGAAAAGAAAGCGGTATCGAATTGGCCAGGCAAAAGAACTTGAAGGGAATTTCTTTTCTTCCAAATTCTATCTGGGACAGAACCAATCAAAGCAATTGAAGGAGGAGGCCATAGCTAGTGAAACTGTATCATACATTGCCTATTTGAATTTTGATACTCAGTCAATAGATGAAAGGACACCAAAGGCATTTTTCAAAGAAACCTGCTTCTAATTTATGGTAGAAAGCCCCAGGTCCAGATGCAAATTTCACATATTTTCACATTGTGAAAAATAGGAAACACTAGTGTGGTTACAGTATGCTTGTAAGCCATGCTGCTTTCTGAAAATGTCGTGGTTTGACCACTTAGCCAAGAAACTGGGGAATGAACCCTTCAGCTTTCTTTGGCAAAACCACCAAACCACTGATAATATCCTCCAGGGATGCAGGGAGATGGAGAGATGGAGGCTGCCAAAACATGTGGAATGTCCTGTAGAAACACTAGACCACAAATTCAAATCTTACCAAATCTAACTCATGACTGCAAGAGATGAGGGTGTTATAGTAGGGCCTCTTTTCAGTCCTTTACAATGATGTTCAGACACCCAACTACACCCAATTTATGTGAACTTATGTATTTATCTGAAAGTAGAAAAATCTCATACATGTAACATGCTTTGTTGAGATAGTTTTACAGGCTTTCTAGGAATGATACAAACACACAGTATTAACTCCCCCCCTCCCATCAATCCTGATTAGCAATTGGAAATATGCACCTCTTGGGATGTGGTAGACCCCCCCTGTGAGATTAATACACACACATGTGACATTTCTGTCATTAAACCCTTGAACAGAAAAGCTAACTCAACTGTTCTAACACAATTTTTAAGACTTGTCCATTTTAGGCAGAAAAATGACAAGCATATATTTCTCTAAAGATCATCCTATTTTATCATCAGTTAAATTCTTCTGAAATATAGGAAGTGGATGAATTTCTAGGCTGAATGGAGATTTCAATTTGGATTTATATACATTATGTCTATTACTCCCATTCACTACATATCATAATTAACTTAGATTAAAAACTGTTTCATGCTCTTATTACAAAAAACCCTCCTATGTGGAGCTACAGTGGCACAGCGGTTTATTGCAAGCTATTTCTGCTGACTGCCGATTGCCTGCAATTTGGCAGTTCGATTCTCAGGGGCTCAAGGTTGACTCAGCCTTCCATCCTTACAAGGTCGGTAAAATGAAGACCCAGATTGTTGGAGGCAATATGCTGATTCTGTAAACCACTTAGAAAGGGCTGTAAAGCATTGTGAAGTGGTATATAGATCTAAATGCTATTGCTATGCTACGAAAAAATTCCACTAACCTTGAATCACTCTCTCTACAAAATTAGACCACAAACTTTAATCAGTTGCTCCTCCATTCTGTCAGTGTCAATTCCTGGGAAATGCAAACAAGCTGAGTTAATTCATCATATCTTAAGGAAAGCTGAAATAAGATGATTATAATTTGTGAAATTCTTTCCAAACTTTTTGCCAACAAGGACCATAGGAACTATGTATTCTCTTCACATAACAATGCGTGATGCATCTTTCTCGCCCGTTTCCTTTAATATCTCTGTATTGGGAAGAACATGGTGCTGTATATTTTCTACCCCGAGGCACATGATCAGGAGGGAGTACAAAAAAGGCTTATCATGGATCAAAGGGTTACATACAAATGTTAATATCACTTTACATAATTTATTTCTACATGTCCCTGGCCTGGAAAGGAAAGGAAATCACACAGAATCTGGCTTCTGGAATTATTGCCATCTGTTTACCAGCTGTGTTATGAGGTAATGTGTTACATCTTTGTGTACACTTTCGCCCCAAAGACTAATCAAGGTGCATGCATATGAGTTACATCGCTTTGCTGTCCTCTTATTTGTGTCTAGACCAGAGGTGAAATTCAGCAGGTTCTAGCAGGTTTGCTAGAACTGGTAGTAAATTTTCTAAGCAGTTGGGAGAACTGGTTGTTAGAAGAAAACTCCTTTTGTTTGTTTGTTTTTTCCACTGTACAGGGTTAATCCTGTAAGGAAGTCAAGAAAAAAAAATTCTGGTGTTTCTGGGCTAATTTTTATTGCCCTGCTTACAGAAACTGCCCACCCAGTCACATGACCCGCCCCAGCCACGGCCACTAAGCCACACCCACAGAACCGGTAATAAAAAAAATTGAATTCCACCACTGGTCTAGACATGTTTGTATATACAAATGTGCTGAAAAGCAAAGGGGGGGGGGGTTGTTTAGGCTCCATTCTTGGTCACATGACCAGAAGGAAGGCAGGAGAGAGGCTTATCATGGAGGAATCAACAGCACCCTGAGCAGCAGCTCCACTGAGATGCATTGGAGGATTATTTGGGATTCTTTCATTTCCTCGGTAGTTCCCAGCTGGTCCGGCCTACTTTTGAGAACCATCATTCAGTTTGGTTTTGTTGGCTTCTCTTGCACCAACAGATTTAGTCTTTGGTGAATGGATGGATAGATAGAGAGTACAGGTAATCTTCAATTTACAACAATTCATTTAGCGACTGTTCAAAGTTACAACGGCACTGAAAAAAGTGACTTAAGACCATTTTTCACACTTATGACCAATGCATCATCCCCATGGTCATCCCCATGATTTACACTCAGAGGCTTATAAGAATAAGAACAATAACAGAGTTGGAAGGGACCTTGGAGGTCTTCTAGTCCAACCCCATGCTCAGGCAGGAAACCCTACACCATTTCAGACAAATGGTTGTCCAATATCCTCTTTAAAACTTCCAATGTTGGATCATTCACAACTTCTGGAGGCAAGTTGTTCCACTGATTAATTGCTCTATGTCAGGAAATTCTTCCTTAGTTCTAGGTTGCTTCTTTCCTTGATTAGTTTCCATCCATTGTTTCTTGTCCTGCCTTCAGGTGCTTTGGAGAACAGGTTGACTCCCTCTTCTTTGTGGCAGCCCCTGACATATTGGAAAACTGCTATCACGTCACACCTAATCCTTCTTTTCATTAAACTAGTCCCAATTCCAGCAACCATTCTTTATATGTTTTAGCATCCATTCCCCTAGACAATTTGACAACTGGTTCATATTTATGACAGTTGTAGTGTTCCAGGATCATGTGATAAGGTTTTGCGATCTTCTGACAAGCAAAGTCAATGAAGAAACCAGATTCACAGAACAACCATACTAGTAACTTAACAACTGCAATGATTTGGCTAACAACTGTGGCAAGAAAAGTCATAAAACGAGGCAAAACTCAGTTAACAAATTTCTTACTTAGCAACATGAATTCTGGGCTCAGTTGTGGTCATAAGCCAAGGACCACCTTTATTTTTTTTTTAATAATTTTCCCCCAACATCCTCTTTGGTTGAAAATTTAATGTAAAGAAATAAACCTAGAAATAGAGACACCATCTTTTTAGTCTGTTGCTTTAGTTAGGTGTTTAGTAAATGTAATCTTGAAAAGGGCAATTGAGTTATTGAAGTTCTTTAGCCAGCTCTTTGTAATATTCTTAACTGAGCAGCTGCTGAGATTCTGATTTTTCAGGGCATTCTCAGACAGCTTAACTGTAGCTGCATTCACACAAGTCATTGAATCAACTGTTTCACAGCTTTTGCATTTACATAGTTTCTGACGCTGTTTGTAAGCCTGTCAGGAAAATAAGATGACCAATAAGTTTCTTTTGGGGACCTCCAATATGCTTCTGAAATGCATCCTTTAAAGCAGGAGTATCAAACTCAAGGCATGATCTGGCCCATGGAGTACTTAGATCTGGCCCGCAGGGCTGCTCTAGGAACACCGAAGGATTGGCCCATGGTGCTTCTGCCAGTGAAAAAAGGCTCCCGAGCTCTGTTTTCGGCTGCTACAGCCTCCTGCAACCCTCTATCAGTAAAAATGGAGCTTGGGAGGGCCATATTTTCTCTGGCAGAGGGCTTGGCCCACCACAGGCGCCCCCGACAGGAATGACGTTGAGCTGGCCACGTCCACTCTGGCCGCACCCATCCCACCCCCCTGAGGTGAAACACAACCCTGATGCGTCTCTCAATGAAATTGAGTTTGACACACCTGCTCTAAAGAATCTAGTGTTTTATTCAACACTAAAACAAAATTGATCCAGAGTGAAACTCTACAATATTGGTCAACCACGGTTTTCACCAGATATGTGCCAATATGATAATTCCAATAAAAGTATTCATTGAGGGATCTACCTGCCTCCGAGTTTTGCTTACTATGGATTTATTACTTGGAACCCTGACATACTCATTGCCCCATCTGGTTTGACCTTATGATAGATGAATTTCTCTCTGTGCAGCAACAAACAATAAGTTCCTTTCTTGCAATTTCCCCTGAAACTGATCCTTATTAATCCATTTAATTGACCATCTTCATATATTAGGGTTGGAGGGACGGAGGGAGGGAGAGAGAGAGAGAGCAAAATATGGTGATAGGAGTGTCATTTTTAAGAACTGAAGAGCTATATTTAGGCACAGCCAAATGAATGAATGAGCTAGTCTCGCTTTTTTTTTTTAAAGCCACAATGTCACTAAGATAGACGGCATGAATTACTGTCATTTCCAAAATTGCTAGCTGCAGAAGAAACATCCCAAACACTATATAATATGCCCCAGCTCTGGGACTGTCAACTTAGCTGTAATTATAGGAAAATGTTTAAATGGAACAGCCCGTGGAAATGAAAAGCACACCGCATCAGTCCTTGCAGCTGATGTCTTATGGCAGCTTGTGAGGGCCATGCTCGGTAACACATGGTTTTTCATGTATCTGGTTACAACCACTGTTTGGCTGCATCTTTCTTGCTTAGGTTCTTGCTTAGCTTACCACCTTAGCATTTCTTGAAGGGCCAAGTTACAGCCTCTGCTTCAAAGTGAAAGTCGGTCATATAGGTGCAGCAGGAAGAGGTTAAAAAAACAACATTAAGATAATTATTGCAACCATTCAATTAAACTCTTCTCCTGTTTGAGGGGGTTCACCTGACCGAGGCATATAAATGAGGCTTTAAAATCTGCAGTTGCCATCTTGGGTTTTTTAAAAACATTCTTCATTTAGTTACAATTGGGATGGCACTTGGGCATTAAATGAAATTATCTCTGTGTTTATGACCTTCCTTTAGCTTTACAAACAGATTGTCAGAAAATTACCTTTTTATCACTCTCCTAACTTGAAATGGTCATTAAATGAGGCAGTTGAGCAGAACAAGGCAGGACGAGGGCTACCTATACTAATTTAGGAGCTACTAATCAAAACAAGAGCAATGAGCTCTTTAAAAGAAAAAATGTAATTTAAAAAAAAAACTGCTCAGTGTTTCCAGAGACTTTTTTTCCTATAGCTATTCATCTTTTCTACCCCATGAATATAATTAAGTATGGTATCTTGTGATTCCTGACAAATGTACCATTTCCTTTGTTGTACACTGAGAGCATATGCACTGAAGACAAATTCCTTGTGTATCCAATCACACTTGGCCAATAAAGAATTCTATTCTATTCTATTCTATTCTATTACCGCAAAAATCAAGATCATGGTCATCAGCAAACAACCCATTAATTTATCACCAATAACTTTCAAAGGAATACCACTAGAAAAAGTTGAAACAATCGTACCTCGGTTCTAATTTACATGAAAGCTGGAACATGACTACTTAAGTAAAAACAAGGATAAAGCTTGAACAACATTCTTCAAAATGAAAAAGATATTCTGCAGTCATGACATAAGCCTAAGATTGAAAATCTTAGGCTTGTCATATGTTACATCTTTTCTATCCTGCTCTATGGTGTAGAGAATTGTCTCCAACAGAGTCCCTTGAAGAGACTAGAAGCATTTGAAATGTCAATTTATAGGCGTCTGTTACATATAAATTGGGTTGACAAAATCAGAAATGTGGAGGTGATAAGCCGCCTGGGAAAGCCAAGATAAATCATCAAAACCATAAAAAAGCAAAAGTTAGAATATTTTTGATATTGATGCAACATCTGGAAAAATATGGCATACTTCACTTAGTTTAGTTTAGTTTACTTTATTGTCTTTGCACCTTGTACAACGAAATTAAACTTAATCCTCCAAGGAAAGATTGAAGGTAAATAAGGATCAGGCAGAAGAAGAACATTATGGCTTCAAAAATCTAAGGGACTGGTTTGGACAAAACTCAATAGCAACTTTTTGGGCGGCTATTGATAAAAGTAGGATCACCAACATCTCATGACAGATATGGCATAAGAAGAATAAGATTGCATCTCAAAAATTATTTTGTTAATAATTCTGCAAACTTTTGTCATCTTTGTACTACTCAATCATTTGCTTGCATGGTGGATAATTTAAAATTAGCCCAGAGTTGCAAAAATCAGATCAACCACTGAATGGCAACAGAAGTTAACATTTTTTTATCTTTGTAGGTCTAGTGGCCATCTGGATTTCTGCTTTCCAGATCAGATGATCCCAGACTTGGAATAAAAATATAACAATAGTAAAACTAAGATAAATATTTTATATTTCTTTAAACAGTTTAGTACATGGGACATTAACTCATAATTAGTCAATGTTAAATATGTTTAATCAACTCCCTAAGTATTTTAAGTACTGTATGAGGCAGAACAAGTAGTAGATGCTAAAAATACAGTTTTAACACACTGTATAGACAAAAATAAAGTATCTTCAATTTAAATGAACTTTCAATGCCCACTTAATTATTACCAATGAGCATCAGTCCTAGAGCTTTTAAAAAATGTGCTTAGAATTTTCAAATGTCAAAATATTTATGTGTTTTAATATGTTTCAATTATATTAATTAATGTTTTAATAGAATTAAAAATAGTGAAGATGAATCACTGATTAGAAGGAAATGAACAAATAAGAGGGAGTTAAACTGCAAGAGGTGCATTATTCGTCGCTGCTTAAAGATGAGTTGTTTTTGAACATTTTGTTTCCTGACCAATTTCATTATCATTATGAGTTGTCAAAGTTGACTGGCATAGTGGGAATATGATAATGCAAAACAGAAACATTTATTTTCACAGTTCTTATTTATATTTTATCTGGTCCGTTTCCGCTTCTGTACCTTAAAGCATTATGAATATAGGATTGGCTCAACCAAGGATGGGCAACTCTAGCAACTTTAGCCATGCTAGCTCAGGAATTCTGGGAGCTGAAGTCCACAATTATAAAATTGCTATAGTTGTCCACAGTTGGGCTCAACTTTGTTGACTCAATCAGCTGCTGACATAGCAGTTGACTTTTGCCAAAATTGTGAATAAAATGCTCTCAATTCTCCCTCCTTGTACTTGTAATGTTAAAAGAAGTAGGGAAAAGCCATCCTGGTCCCTTTCTTTCAGAAGCCAACATACAAGTGGGCTTTTCTGCTGGAAGTTATAGTGATAACAATATGTCTATTCCATATAATGTCTTCCAAACTATTACTGGCAACTCTATCATAAAAGGAAATAACAGAACAATAGAATAACAGAATTGGAAGATGACTTGGAGGTCTTCTAATCCAATCCCTTGCTGAAGCAGGAAACCCTATACCAGTGGTGGCAAACTTATGGTATGCATGTCAGAGGTGACATTCAGAGCCCATTCTATGGCCAAGCGCAGCGTTGCCTCAGTTCAGCTCCACCGCATTTCTCCATTGCGTTTCTCACTGTCAAAACAGAAGCTCGTGAAAGAAAAAGAGCTCGCCTCTTGCATAGCCGCCGGTGTTGTGATGCCCCACCTCCCGCCAGCAATCTGGTTTTTGGCTCTCCGCCATGTGTGTGACAGAGAGAGACTTGCAGTTTGGGCAGTCAGTCTCTCAAAGGTTCGCCATCACTGCCCTATACAATTTCAGACAAATGGTTGCCCAATCTCTTCTTAAAAACCTCCACTGTTTGAACACCAACACCTTCTGGAGACAAGTTGTTCCACTGATTAATTGTTCTAACTGTCAAGAAATTTTCTCCTTAATTCTAGGTTGATTCTCTCCTTGATTAGTTTCCATCCATTGCTTCTTGTTCTGCCTTCAGGTGCTTTGGAGATTATCAATCAATAGTAATTCAAATGCATCATCATAATTCAAATGCATCATAGTAGTAATTCAAATAATCATCAATATAGTTCAAATGCAAACTTTATTGTTAGGAAGGCAAATAAAAACAGTTGCTGAAGCCAGGAAGAGTACAAAAGGGATAAGAAGAAAGAAGAGAAGCATGAAACGGTAAAACAAAGATGTTATGAGAATCAAAATTCCAAATTCCATCTTTGGAAAAGGATTCCCTTTCCATCCCAGGAAAACAAAAGATTTTAGTCACAGCCATTGAGCTAGGGAATGTAGCAACTCTAAGAAGTTCAATTCCACTTTCTTAGCCACAAACTATTCTGCTCTAGGAAGATACATTTACCTCAAAGGCCTACATATTTCATGTGGTATTATAATTTATAAGACTTCTTGCCTTTTAATTTTATGCAGGGAACATAGTTAACATTTAGTATGGAAACAGCAAATATTAATACAAATTGCGTTCTCCAGTGAGATTTCCTCCATGCACTGTTATGACAGTAGGTCTGATTCTACATGAAGCAAAACAAATTGTCTAGGCATAGAAATTTAATACTTCTATGTGATGAAGAAAGTATTCTGGGCTTCTGATAGAGCTCCTAGACATTATGGAAGATAGGTGGACACAAAAATCTTACTAGTGGCTTTGTCTAGGCCTGATGACCTCATTTAATGATAATATCTGATCATCCTGGAGTGCATTAAAAACTTATTTGTTCCAACAGGCCGGTCTGCCCTAGTACTAAAAACTAGTTGGGGGTTTTTAAATTGAGTTTTAAATTTTTAACATCAAATTTTAAGTTTTTTAATTTCATATTAGGTTTTAAATTTAAATTGTGATCAGCCACCCAATTTAGTTTTAATTTTTAATTTGTTTTTAAATTGTTATTCATTGTGTGTTTTTTAGATGGCTGTACACTGCCTCGAGTCCTTTGGGAGGGAGGCGGTATAAAAGTTTAAATAAATAAATAAATAAATCCCTGTTCATTACCATAAAAACGTGTAACATTATGTACCTAATTACGTCAATCCATAACTCACTTTAAATGACTAAACAAACAAACGCTGCCGTTACTGTTTTGAATTTCTAAAGTTCACAGATTTCATAATGTTGAAAAGGAGCCCTTAAATCACTGAGGCCAACTTACTCGTTAATATTAAAAATTTAGAAAAATGTAAACCATAGCACTGAATGTTATACCGATGAGTTTGGGTTGGTTCAAACCATGATATTCTTACAAGAGTTCACAGAGTTCACTCTTGGTTTCACTGCAAATTATATAACTCTCCTGAAAAAAGTTAATATACTATGAACACCAAGTTTTTAAGATTAGGATAAAAATCATGTATTTTAGTGTACAAATCTTACAATGACTATTCTGCTCAGGGTTTAATATAATTCTCAATATGATTACTGAGAAATACATTTCCCAATAATTAGTTATGTGTATTATATTTATTACAAATATAATAACTATAAAGAGCAAGTTTGTTAAATGTTTAATACTTCAGTTACTGCATTGATTATTAATTATATTAATTACTAAATTAATTATTAAAATATTAAATGTAATAAAAAAACCCAGTTTGGTATAGTGGTTAAGGTACCAGACTAGAAATCAGAAGATTGGGAATTCTAGTCCCTCCTTAGGCACAAAGCTAGCTGGGTGACTTCAAGCCAATCACTCTTGCTGAGCCCATAATGTCAGGCTTAGGTGATAGGCCAGCCTGCCAGTTCCTATCACAACCAACTGATTAACAATTGAGTGATCCGTAAAAAAAAAATGGATCCTGATTTCAGGAAATTACTACTGGCAGAAGAAAAAAAATATCAAAATACCACTCCATTTTATTATCAGGCTTTTGATTCAGTGTCCGTAACAGAATAATGTTTAAAAATGTAGCATTCTTTTCATGATTGACATTCTGATAGCAACACCAATCAATTATAAAGTCTAAATCTTATTAAGTTTTCTGCAACTTTTTAATATAACAATACCATCACGTGCTCAAGATGAGACATAAATAGGTATTGGGCAGCTTGAAGCTGTAAAAGATACCAGGTCATGTGAATAAGCATGAATTTAAAACTGGCATGAATGAATTACCAGCATCTGATACCCAAATCCATTTTTTTTAGATTTATGGAGCAAACTCTTAAGAGACCAGCCAAAAAACTTTTAACAGGATTGAGAAGAAATCCAGCTGCAATTAGAAAGTACTTTTAACATTTTGTTTCATTGCCATGAAAATCAGTAATGGAGCCTAATAATCACTTTATAAAATAATTTGCATCCATTCATCCATTTCTTACCAAACTGGGGGTTCTATTATAATGTACATCTGCAGAAATAAGCAGAACAATAATATCATCTACTTCCTTCTATCTGTACTTTCTGTGTCTTTTAGAAAAAATGTAGGCCTTTTTGGCAACATTTGTCAATCAAATGCACATATTTAAACTTACAGGGATGCTGAACTGAAAATAATTACAGAAGGATTTCATGTCCAGACTGATAACGGAGTGACAATTTCTGCTAGTGATTAAAAAAAAAAAATCTATCATTGGCATTTGTGTTTATAATTTTAGGCTTTACAAAGTTCTCCTTTTTTATTGTTGGGGGACCAATTCCCTGAAGGGCCTTGATCACATTATGCTATTGTAATAGTGATTTCCCTGCCTGGTCCTCTTTACTGTTCCACGTTTTTCCCAAAAAATTTCATTTGAAAATGTAATATTTATTTATTTATGTGTTCAATTTTTTATAGCCACCCATTTTACTAAATGACTCTGGGTAGCTTACAATTCAAAACATACATTAGAATTAAAAGTTTAAAAAACATTTTAAAATAATAAAATTGCAGAGGAAAGGAGAGGAGGCCAGCACTGGCTAAATGCACCCAGTGAATATACTTTCCCATATGGGTTGCCGCATCCCCTTTATGGTATTCCTTTGGGAGGGAAAGCCTCTCTATTTCACTAGGCTTTCAGCCTGCTACTTAGCAAATTGGGAGTCAGTATGCTGCATCACTGATTGGCATTGTCTTTTTTTCCAGCATTATTTACATTATATATTATGTCATTTGCATTACATGATATTTTAGTTATTTATTTAAATAATGACATCTTAAAAGATATCTATCATCAACCATGCCATGTAAGATGTTGAGTGCTGGATAGATCCTAGGTCAGACCAGTTGGTTCTCAACCCACACACCACCCCATTTATTTATTAAATTTATTTATTTATTTATT
>JAEANM010012585.1:0-14747 GCA_017656035.1 Myanophis thanlyinensis | reverse complement strand
AATGCGCAGCTGCAATGTTGGGGAGGAGGACTGTGATGGTGGGGTTAGGGTCGCAATGGTTTTGCGGCTCCCAGGTTCTTTTTTTTCCTTCGGAAACGGGTCCAAGTGGCTCTTTATGTCTTAAAGGTTGCAGACCCCTGACCTATTGCCTGTCAAGTTTTCTAGCTGACAAGCTCAGCATCTTTAACTGCTGAGCCATCCCTGAAAGAGAATTGTTCTCCTCTCTTTCCTGTTTAACAAAATCTACCTCTTCTCTTCTTCCAATGTTCTTGTTTTAACTCCCTTTCAAAACATCTATGGTTAATTTTTTTACATCCCCCTACTTGTGATGCATCTTTCTTTGAGCAGCCTTGGTAAAATCCGGTATTATTATTATTGCATGTAGCCAAAATGTTGTGAACTGCCTGATTCTTTCCTGGTTTCTCCCTTTCTCAAGAGTTCCCTGATTATGCTAACTCACAATGATGTCTCCATAGACCGTGCAATCTACAAAATAATTTGGAGTGCTGAGTTACTCTACTGTACTGTATTTATAAGACCTTGCTTGAATGCTCTAAAACTTTTCTTTTGCCCCTTGTGTTTCTTCTGGCATTTAAATGGATGTAAAAAGAAACGTTCTCCCAAAAAGGGAGAGATATATTATGGGCTATGGAAGCTCATGTATAACTACAGATGTCTTGCCCCTGTTCTGCAGAACAATGAGGTGAGTATCCATCAACTTCTGCTTCTTCATAAATGGATTATCCTATCCTTTCAATCACAAGCACAGCTCAACAGAGCCCAACACGCTAAACATAAAGTGGCAGACTGGAAGAAATGTAATACTCGTAAGGTAATGCCATTTCAGAATCAATAAACAGCCAATTAGTAAGCACTTGAAGATGAGTTGTTCCCATTCTGTTCTCTGAGTTTCTTAAAAGGTTCTGCACACCAACATTGCTGTAGCTGTTATCAAAAATAGCAATCACCCGTCCCAAAAGCCTAAAGGTAAAGGTTTCCCTCGCACATACATGTTAGTTGTTCCTGATTCTAGGGTGCATGACTCATCTCCGTTTCTTAGTCAAAGAGCCAACGCTGTCTGCTGATGATTCTGTGGTCCTGTGGCCGGCATGACTAAATGCCAAAGGCACATAGAGACCACTGTTACCTTCCCACCAAGGTCCCTGTTTTTCTATTTGCATTTTTTACATGCCTTCGAACGGCTAGGTTGGCAAAAACTGGGGCAAATAACAGGAGCTCACTCCATTATGTGGCACTAGGAATTCGAACTGCCGAACTGCAGACCTGAGCCACCACGTCCCCTTAAGACCCAGGAAGCACAGGAAGGGGGGGGGGGAGTATATTTTCATAGTTTAATCCAAAATTAGAAGAAACATTCCAGAAGAGATTAAACAAGATCATCTGGAACAGGAGTAAAGATTACTCTTTCACCTAAACATGTTTTGCTTCTGTTGGAAAATGTAATGAATGCTTGTGCTTTTACATAACAGGGAACTACCTTGGCACATCATGTCTATCCATTTGACCCTGATGATTATAGATTTAGCCATTGTACCTGCAGGACTCTGCTCATCCACTGAAAGCTGTCTTCTTCTGTAGAATCCGGCCTCTGTTCAGCCACAATGACTATTCGTTCATCATGAAGGACATTCACTGAAAATACTGCTATCCTGTGGGATGTGCAAACCAAGACATTTGCAGTTGGATAAAAAAACTAAGAGCAGAGCAACTCCCTTTCATGATTTTTGTGTGACTCAGTTCTCATTAGTTATGCAACAGAGAAGATTAGAGCCCAAGTTCTTTATTTCCTCTAGAAGACATCTGTACTGAACACCTACAGAAGTTTAAAATAGATCACTAACTAGAACAGCTATTATAAAAGCAAGCTCATGTTGGCTCTTCATAGAGTAATGCGCTGTTATTTCAAACAGTATTTCATTCTATAGATGTTCAGAATAATATTTACTAACTGAGCCAAAGAAAACAAGCATAACAAAGTCATCCCTGCCTATGTTTTTATTTCGAGAAATGGAAATATGCAAAGTTGTTTCCATTTGTAGCATTCTTGTTATTTCCTAAAGAGGTTTTTTGGATATCCATTTTGATGCCAGATTAAAGTCTCTTTCCCAAATGTTTATACTGGTTCTATTTCCCAATTGATTTTCATCTGTTTTTTTTCTCTAAACATTTTACTAGGAGTTGTTTTACTTACATTGCCTTAATTAGTCCTTAGCAGCCCCTGGATATTATTTTAGATTGTCCGTGTTGCAACTTTAGCAACGTTGGGAAGCAAACAATGTTAAAATTACAAACAATAAGCAGAAAATACATTAATAGCTGCTGAGGGCAACAGTCACAAAAATAATGCACTCTGTCTTACGGCTCCCACTACCTTAGGAATTAATTGTAACTTACTGATAGGATGCGAGAGGAGAGGCTGCCTAGAAAATAGCCCACAGCTGTGTTGCTTTTGTCCTGCCCCTTTAAGCCTTCTCCCAGCCAGCACAGCGCCGTCTGCTATAAATGCTGTGCTGAGAGAGAGCTGCGCTTATTGCTGTTTCTGTGTGGGAAGAGGTGGGTGGAATTTCATGCGGGGGAAGAAGCGTAGCCTGAAGAAGCTAAAAAGAGATATTATTTTCTAGGAGTAGGACTACTAGAAAGGACTAGTTGGAAGAAACTAACAGGGAATACAGTAGCAATGGGGGAAAATGGATTAATGGTGAGCAGGGAATACTAGCCTGAGAATGCTTATGTATTACTTAGGAACTAGTGTTTACTGGGCTGGCTTTTGTATGCTTTGGAACTTTCTGATTATAATCCATGACACAGTGGTGGCAAAGGGTGGGATATACAACAAGGAGGAAACCAAGTGAAGGCAGCTTAACACTACGGAAAGAAACTAACAGGGAACAGGGAATTTCAGTTTTGGCTGAAAGGGAGCTGCAAAAGAAGGGAAGAGTTGGGGGCTATCACTTAGCCAGGAATTAGCCAGCTCCTGCCTCCACAAACCAGCTTCTTACCAGAGCTTGTAACAAACAGACATGGAAAAGGCAGAAGGGAATGATTCTTCTACTACTACTACTACTTTAGTAGAGAGGCTAGTGTAAAGGCTACTACTTTAGTATTGAGAGGTTAAAGCAGAAAGATCAGTCATGAATTAGGACTACCTAGGGTAATATCACAGAGGTTGGCCTTAATTAAAAGAGGACATTAAATGAAGGCCTTTTAGTAGAAATTAATGCATGTTGGCTTAGCTATTTGGAATGCTGTCACCTTATCTAAGGTTTCTCTGAGCGAGGGAAACACTCTTTCAATATCCTGCTTTAAAAAGAAAATCCTGATGGGAAGAAATTTTAGCCTACCTTCCCCTGTAGACAAACTTCATGGGTTCCACTGCCAATGCTGTAGCTACAATGTCATCTGCATTGTGTCTCCTCCCACTGACCACCATCAGACCATCCATTTTACCAACCACAAAAACAAGTCCTCCAGGGCCAATGAACCCAAGAAGTCCAGTTCTTATAAAGGGATATTCACTTATGGGGGCACCTGAAGTAGTCATAGGGAACACCTATGAGAAAGACAGAAGTGAGGGGGGGGGGGAGAAGCTTTATTTTTATGATGGTTTATATCCTTCTAGGAGCAGATATTAAAATTACTACACATGAAACATAAACCCTCTTCCATTTCTCTGTGGGAACACTAGTACTATTTTTTGTACACCAATTGTATTCTACTAAGCAATGATTTGCTTCAGCATGTGTTGTTGAAGTTATAACATAGTTACAACATAAAATATGCCATGAAAAACAATGTATAAAAATGCATTGATTTATACAACACACTAAAGCATAATCAAGCACATCATAAACATGCTCAATGAGATTTGGAAACCCAGTCATTCATTACAATGTCCCTAAAATTATATACTGCAGGGCTGTGCTTCTATCACTATTTATTTATTCGTAGAAAACATTTGCATGAAATCCAAAACTTCAGCCTGGTACTTTCCAGAGTGGTACTGCCATGCCTAATGTGGAAAGAGGAGGATAAAAATATGAATAGAGACAGCAATAGCCAAAATAAAAATGGTGAATAAAATTTTCAGAAACAATAGAAAAACATAGAATGCAAAAATTGGGAAAGGGATTGTCAGACCCTGACAATTTGCTGTTTTCTTTGCAGCTGAATTCATACATCACACACACACACTATTTTGAGAAAACCTTCAACTGGAAATATTCTATCAGTCAGAATCAAATGGCCGGAGAAGACAATAGATTACTTAATAGAAGAGTAGCTTCACAAATGAATCATTGCTATGAATGTGAATCCAAAAGTTTTATTTTTTAAAATGAAGTTAACAGCTCACCTCAAATGTATTTTTGGTCATTCCAGAGAGTCCATAGTAAGATGTACCTGTGGCAATAGCACACACACAGAGTTCACCAACTTCATCTGTTCGGCAGAGTTGAGGAACTCCATCTGGTTTGACAGCACACATTATGGCTAGTGGGGAAAAAAGAATATTATACAACACTAGGAAAAATGCTAGACATTGGCAATGTGACCAATTCACAGGGTTATTGTGAATACAGTAGTAGGGGGGCAAGCAGTAGCGGTTGGTATGTTGCCTTCACTGCCAAAAGAATTAAAGGCAGGATAAATCTAACAATGTTGAATTCAATATATGACACTAGATCTGGGTTAACAGTGTTATGGGTTCGTTGGTTTTAAATTGTCAATCATTAGATTGACCCAGATTCATAACTACAAAGCACTAGAAAGCTGATTTTACAAATAGCACTAGAAATTGGGTGTTTGTATCTCTGCAGTGACTGGGAGAAAAACTTTTATTTTATAAATAAAAAGGGCTGGGCTTCTTGAAACCCCCCCCCCCTTTTTATTTTGTTTCTGGTTTGTTTTTTTTTTCTAATTTTTTTCTATCTGGGGGAAATGGCTTGGAAAATTTTTCCTTCATCCCATTCTGAGGGAAGGAAAAAACAACCCTGCACTTCCCCATATTCTCAGTTGCTGTCTCCTTTTTGGTTACCCCTATTTGTTGACTTGCATTTACATGCTTTTGGTGTAATGCTAGCTTGGCAGAAACTGGTGCAAGAATGGAGGCTCACCCCGTCACATGACACTTGGGTCTTGAACTGCCAACCATTGGTCGACAAGCCCAGGATCTTAACCGCTAAGCCATTGCGCCCTACAAAAAATACTTAAAAACCCATCCAAATTAAATAGATATTTAGCTTGTTAGCAATATAGCTGGAGATGGAGCCCTTGGCACATTCAGCATCCTAGGCCCAAGCCAGGTTTTAGTGTCTTACAAAAGACTAAGAAGGTTGGCGCCATTCTGATTTCCAAAAAAATAAAGTTCCACAGAGCAGGGGGCTGCTGTAGAAAAAGCTTGTTTTTCTAGTCCCTACCAACTGACATTCTATGTAAATATACATAGATGGAATCTCCATCATATGCATTATTTTGAGGCAGTATTATTATTATTATTTTGAGGATTAAATCTTACTTTAAAAAAGGCAATCCCTTGGGTACCCCGAGGGCTTTATAGCACCTTGAACTTCACTTGGAAACACTGATAACTATTGTAGTTCAAGCAGGAGTTGGGGTTATGTGTGTCACATCTAGCACCATATATGATACTGTATTCTGAACTAGTTGAAGTTTCCCAATGGGACTACAAGGCAGCTTCACATAGACCATATTACAGTAGTTTAATCTAGAGATTACAAAGGGTATGTATGGATTTCTGTGATCAGGGCCTCCTGATCCAAATATGGGTGCAACTAGCGTACCACCCGGAGATATGTGGAAAGGCTGTCTTGGCCACGGCTACCACCGGCTCTTCAAGTAGGAGCCACAAGTCCAGGTAGATCCTCCCAGATTATGCACACAGAGTCTGTTTGGGGCAGGGGAATTGCCATTCGGAACCAGAGATGGAATAATCTAATATTCAGGGTTTTGTTCCATAGCCACTCTTTGTTAGGGTTGAATCGGAGACCGTTTCTCCCCATCCTGTCCCCAATAGCCCTCAGATACTGAGATAGGACATCCATGGCACTTTGAGGAGATGTGGGATGGAGTAAGAAGATTACTATATATCTCGCCCCAACCTTGATAGATCACTTCACCTAGCAGCCTCATGTAAACGTTAAAGGGAAGAGAAGCCCTGAAGCCACCCCACATAATATTGATAGCAAGCATTCTCTCTCTCTCTCTCTCTCTCTCTCTCTTGAAACTAGACTGGCCCCTAAGTAAGGAAGAAATACACTGCTGCCCCCACCCCTAGTTCCTGAAGCCGACCCAGAAGGATACCCTGACTAATGGTATAAATGCCACTGAGAGGTCAAGAACAACCAGGATTTATGCATTACCTCCATCCCGCCAGAGATGTTGTAGAAATATGGTGCAGAGAAGATACAGAAGATAAAACAGTTAATTCCCCCAGGAAAATTAACACTAAGGAATTAAATAAAATAATGCAGTTCTTGTCCGACAGCTAAACCTGTAAGAATAAGTAATTCTGGGGAAGAATAAACACATTCTTTAATCTTAAGAAGAGATGGCATAATCAAGGAAGAAGTCTTTCAGAATCAAATTCCAGACTCCTAGTTAGTCTTCCCTGTTAAATATACCTTGTTTGTAACACTACTCTTTCCAATCTTGGGCATAAAAAAGAAAATGACCATATATGACTCCTGATGGATAGCTTACTACAGTTAACCCCAAACAAGTTTTAGATATGGGAAACCCGCCAACATGACAGAATTGGAAGGGAAACAGAACATAATGCTTTTGTAACTGGCTTTTTTCCAATGGGAACAAGGCATAGAATCTCAATCCTACAAAATTATGTAATGAATCTATATGAGATTTATAAAAAAGTTATCTGCTGCAAAAGTTTGAAGAAAATAAAACTCTCTTGTCCTGGGTAGATCATACTTAGGATAATATTCTAAAAAGCACCCTAGGAGGTCATTACATTTATGTACATGTTTAACGGAATAATTTTAACTGACAAGGGTGGGGAGGTTAAGCTAAACCACAAAATATATTGAAAAATGAATACTAGCTATGAGGAAATAGTGCCTCTGCTAATATAACTTTGTTTAAGGCAGTGCAAACCTTGGCAAACTTAAGATTTATGGATTTTAATCTCTGAATTCCCCATCCAGCATGCATTAAGAGAAAAACAATGCAAATGTTACACATTTTTTGAAGTAAGCTTATAGAATCCTTACCTCCAGGCATCACCAAACCAACATCTTGCACGGTTAGAACAGAAAGTTTTTCTTCAGAATCCACTCTGATTACTCCATAAGTAAGCCCATGCATGGATAATACTCCCCTTCCAGGTGGTTGGTTGCTGTCATCTGTTGGTCTGGAAATGTATGGAAAATAGCAATGATGCCAGAATAGAAAGCAACTCTTATTTCATGTATATATACTGTGCTTGAGAATAATGCCAAGCTTGAGTGTCATCTATAGAAATATTTGTTCACTTCATCAGATCTTGCAGAAAGGGCATTCTCTGGCTCTCTTCCATTAAATATTTTGTTGGGCCCCAGAATTGTGCCTTTTGTATATAGCACATGTCCTGTTGAACAGAATATTATGAGACCTATTCAGATAGCCTCAATACTGTTAGACTTTTGTTGCAAAACTTGGTGTTCCCCCATACCCCTGACCTCTGTGATCTCTGACATTTGGTTAATTTTGTTTTTATGAGATGGTTGTATTTGTGGCCTTGGGCATCATAGTTGTTGTTGACTTCTTATTGTTTTTAATCTCTATATACTGCCCAGAGTTATTTTTGGTATCAGCCCTATAAATTGCTTAAATGACTAATAAAGCTTGATGTGTGATTATGTCTCTAGACAGGAATATCCCTTCTCAAACATTTTGTATTTTTTTTTTGCCATGTCCTACCACTCATAATATGGAGAGAAGTTAGGCCTATTCAATCCAGCTCTCTAGATAATCGATGTATTCTACTTGAAAAAAAGCGAGCAGATAAAATGTTCAACCTCATTAAGATTGAAGTGGGTTTTTAGATACATACACTGCCCTTTTCGAAAATCCTTGATGGAGGCCTCTAAAGTTGCTATCAAATTGCAATTTGAAAAATTCTCCTAATTAAAAGTTGAATAAGGGAATATAGTAGGGAATAGTCACGAGAAATAATAGCTTACTTAAGTATTAAATATGCTCTTGTTCACTATTGTGTTGCTGCTTAACATACCACTTAAATCCTATACTGCTGGCTTTTGAAGGAGAAACCTTTCCACAACCAGCCCAACATTGGTTGTGTAAACAAGCTTTCAGCCAGAGGTTTTAATCTAAGTTTCTTTAAATTACTTGTTTCTGATCATCTGATCATCAGATAGAGACACAGTCCAGTCCTGAAATGATTTCTCCTATTTACTTGCGCAAAACTCAAGTTTAAAAACATAACGGGAAAGAAATTCAATGTTTACTTTTAATGATTCCTCCCCAGAAAAATATTTTATGACACAATCCATACTAAACATTGATGTTGGTATGTACCTATGTCTTTGACAAGTTGTAAGAAAAAGCTCAGCTGTATGTTTAATCTTAAATTATAATGGTGGTTCTCAGTGATACTTAGAATGGTAGGCTCCATAAATTTTGATTAAAAGGTTCTAAAAAGCCTTTTGCTGCTCCCTTAATATGATCCCAGTAAAAGGATCATGAATGCTAGCTATGGATTGAATTGAATGTACATTAGGGAGTAACAAATGAGAGGCAGCTACTTGGGTGGCAATGATTAATGGCATTCCCTTTACCTTGGAGGGATGCTACACCACGATATTGATAAATTTTTACACATACTTTGGTTGCTTGTAAAATGATCTTGGAATGAGCATACCAACCATATTAGGGATGGAAGAGATTTACTATATTCCAGTAACCTCTACGCTAATATTGATATAAGCAAGTTGCAAGTACTAGGCATAAATGTAATATCAGAGGAAGTAAATTTATGTTCAGCTTTCCCATGGATACAGATACTGGACTCATTACAGTAATATATTTTCAGTAGCGATCACCAAAGTTATTGTTATAAACATATACTGAATGATGGAAAAGTCTAGGAACAGTATTTCTCAATCCGGTTGTGGAATTCTGGGGGTTGATCCACACCTATTCAAGTTGAGAAACATTATTCTAGATTGCCATATACTTCCTAAATACTGCAAGAAGACAAAATAGAATATTATTGGATAGTTAATTAACTGAAGTAAAGTTTAAAACTAATATAAAAAGACTTTGGAGTCATAGTTCAGTGAGCTATGTCTACAAACATCAAGTTGAATTTCAGTCAGGGACAAAAGTTCTGACCAAGGACTTCAATTTAAACAGTTATCTTTATTGCAGTAAATAGTATAGCATCTGGAAAAGGTTTTGTATCATATCATTAGTAGCTGGCCATTACATACAAAAGTTACCTTGAATTGAATGACATGTATCAACAGGAAATAATCTAGAAATGGAGAATGTTATCACGACATGAACATCTGTTCTTTCTCCCAAGGACTTGCATTTTTCTTATCTATATTTTGCTTGCAACACCTTTATGAGATAGTTAAACTAGAGATACTGTAACTTGCCTACATTCATACAAGGGACAGATGTGTGAATTTGTTTCCCAAAGTTGAAGTTTGGACACTAAACCACATTGTTCTATTCTTTTGACTATATCTCTTGACTCATATAGAGTATCACTTTAGATTATTTTGATGCCTTTTCTGGTAGCCTTTATATATGACACTTGTAAGTATTTCTCCATTGCTATTTATTATGATTGAAAAAAATCATTTTCCCATTCTTTGGCTCACTCTTTAATTGTAATTATCTCAAATATCTTAGAGCTGGATAGTATTAAGTTCAAAAATCTGTCCATGATCTTTTGAAATAAATCCAAGGATATTAGACTGGCACAATTTTGCAGGTAGTGTATTTCAACATTTTTAAAATGGAATACTTTAAATGTTAAAGCTGGCATACAGAAAATTGACATAATTATCTAAACCCAATTGGTCAACTTTTTTGCGAGGATTTCATTCGAAGTACAGATACAAAATCATGTATAACAAGACCTAAAAAGTTTCCCCTATCCAGTTGAGTGCCACCTTCTCAAAGTCAGACACATCACTTTCATTGCTGAGGAAGCCAAAGATTTTTCTGTGGTTATGTGGCTGGAATGATTATATGCAGAGGTACACAGAATGCTGCTATCTTTCCACCAAAGTGGTACATATTTGTACCTACAATTGTACTTCATTTTTTATGTTTTTGAACAACCATATTTGCAAGAGCTGGGGCAAGAAAGGAGCTCATTCTGTCATTTGGTGCTTGGGTCTCAAATTGCCAACATTTTAGGTTGACAAACTCAGTGTCTAGAAAAATGTTTATGCAGGTGCAAAATGCCCATCTGCCATTAAGTACACAAATACTCCAAAAGTCTTTGAACCCTCAAACAGATCTGTGAAATTTTTCATTTTATAGACAGTCCTGCTTTATGACCATTTGTTTTAGGGCCATTCAAAGTTACAATAGAGCTGAACAAATGTTTCCACTGATGAATAGGAAAACAAATAGAGTGTGTGTAATATTTCTTCCTCCTCCAATAATTATTCCTAGATTGTTTCCATAAAAATTTATTGCTTTAGGGATTTCATAATATTTATATTATACCTTCTAATAGCCACCGTGAGAGCCTCTGGTGAACTAGCACAAGGACAGATGACTTCTTGTCTTAGGCCTTTACTTTGGAAGACATTTAGAAATGCATCACATGAAGAAATAGACCCTGAAGTTAAAAAGTACAGAGAGAACAATATCATTCTATGTGCAATAATCAATAGTTCCTCACAACAAAACAGAAATTCTAAATAAGAGGTTTCCAAAATAGAAATCTAGATGCCAACCAACCAATAAATTCACCAAGTGATTGCAAATAATTGACTTGTGGGTTGAAATCTACAGATATGCCTAAAGCGAGTCTCTAATATATACCAACCCTCATTTAAACTTCTTTTGTCCAGAGGAGAAGATTGAAACTCACTGAGAATACTTCTGCCCCCAAATGCAACTAGCTCTTAGACTAACTGAGTCGGTATTGTATAATCAAGTCCTTGATATACAATGGAATGAAACTATGTGCAGAACCAAATATTACTCTGGAAATTACACTTCTATTGCAGGATATTACTTGTACTGAGTACATGAAGATCATTCCATTTTGTACAGAACTTCATAAACGGCTTCAAAAAAAGTATTTGTATTCCCTTTGCTTCTAATAATTGAATTTCAAGTTTCATTTTGTATCATTTTGTAAGGTCAGGCATGTCACAGTACAAACGTACATATGATGCCCAACTAAAACCAACTACTTTCAAAAACCTTTGAAATCGTGGTTACTATATTTTTCCTATACAATATACTGGTTGAGTTTTGTAGCCATAGATAAAAACCTAAAACCCACAATATTTTATATGAAGTAGTCAACATCTTATGAATACAGGATCTAAGGATAGTAATGGGGGAAAAGATCGTTTCAATGCTGAAGCTAAGTTGAACTATCTCCCTTGTTTATTATTCTTTGGCACCAAGTAAAAATTGGTTTCTTTTTGGAGATTCAATCAATTTTAATTTAATTTTCTAACTTGCTTTTGGATCATGGTTTCAATCTACTTTTAAAAAGTTACCTTAATATTTATATAAGCTGACTTGAATCTCAGTTTGGGATATTTAAAATTGTAAAAATACAATACGTGATCAAAATAAAAAAAGCAACAACTCAGGAAGCTGAAATATTTTGGCGTGCATTCTTCACAATTGATAGAACCTACAAATATAGTTTGTGTTTTGTATGCCCGTATTTGATCATGGAAAGGAGCCATCCCTATCAATGTTTACTTTCAACTTATTTCCTGACAAACCGTCAACTCTTTCATACTTTCAAGGAGAAATCTGAGTCAAGTTTTATATAGCAGCTTGCCAAATTATATAGAACTATGCTGCCTTAGTTTATAGTATTGCAAAATATTAGATTTCCTTTAGGATACCACTAAAGAAATGAAACTTTTGAAATATAACTTTTTGATGGATTCTGGAATAGAAATATTTTTAGACTCCGATTTAAAAGAGAATGCATTAAGATACCTAGGAAATGATACATTAAGATGATAGGTATATATCCTTGTTAAGCAGCTTCATTGACAGTTTTTGTATAATGTCCAATAGCAAAGCCAAATGGAACTGTATTCTTCATTCCATACTTATCACTTACATGGATTGGCGCCATCAGCCACTATCAACATTCTAAGTGAAGACAGGTTGATATCGCGTTGATCTCTGTGTGCTACTAATGCCCAGTGCATATCTCTGGATTTCACACAAGCTACTTTTGCTGAGAGATGTAAAAGAAAGAAAAAACCAATGAATTAAGACATAATTCCACTATGCATATTTAAATTATATTTAAAACATAATTCCACTACTATATGTCCATAATATATAAATCATGACGAACTGGCAGACAAATTGGACTTCAATTTGGACTTTCATTTTTTATTTATAATATTACAAGCCAATCTTTCATTTATTGGGTGCGCGAACAAAGGAGCAGGAGGGATGACTTCTATTTTGACAATTTAATACAATAAAGCCAATCTCCTGCTCCCTCACTGATGCAGCAATAACCCTTACCTTTGTACTGGCAAACCTTCTGTATCCACGAAAGTGGGTTCACTTTCATTAAGGAATATGGGATGCTTATCACATGCATCATGTTCATAACACTCTGAAATTAAAGCAAGGAAATAGAGGTTATCAGCAGAGAAGAAACAATTATCAATCTGGTTAGTTGGTATAGTCATGTCTTCAAGGCCTTTTGGAAGACCAAAAAGGGGAGAGCAGATCAAGCTTCACGGGCAAGATAGTCCAGGAGGCAGGAGTCATGGCAGAAAAGGCCCTTCTGGATCCCACCAACTGAAATTACTTGGCTAAAGGCAGCTATCACATGATTCTTCTTCTGGTCCTGGTTGTGTTGGCTAATCCCATCGGAATCATCCAATATCTCAAGACAGCTTAACTCCATACCATGAAGGGCTTTAAAGGGATAGCCCTAGTTATCACCTTGAATTGGACCTCAGCAGAAAAACTGGAAGTTAATGCAGTTTGCGGACAGCTTCCAGACACTATGAGAGGGCAGCAGTATCGCTTGTCTCTCTAGGACTGTTTGATGTAAAGCTGATTATTATCAGCATTATCAATATACCATAATTATGATCCATGATTTAATGCACGTAGTTTCATGTAGATGTCAAAAAGGAATGCAAGAGACTCCTGTGGTAGGCCACAAAGGAATGGATATGAACCCAACCTCTCATTCTCTGTTAATATTAATTAAGACTTGCTTTGGAGAAAATAGTTGAACCTGTATAAGACCATCCTGTCCAGTGCAAATTCAACTCATGGCCCCAAACATTACCATGGCTGACAGTATCAAAAGCTACTGAAAAATCAAAGAGAACAAGGATGGGAAGTCATGTCTACTCAGTCAACCCTCATGTTCTTCCAACAACGTCCCAAGCATTTATTAACCCTTTTTAAAACTCATTATTCCTCTATGAATGACGGGAACTATCAGGAATGATGGTTTGACTAAAACATTGACAGATGGGCCCAAAGGATACCATGGTTGATAGTATCAAAAGCCACTGAGAACTCAAGGAGATGAAGGATGGACGCATATTGTCATCCTGCCCCTGCCATAGATCATCCACAAGTACAACCAATGCTGTTTCTGTCCTAAAGCTGGACCTGAAACCTGACTGGAAGGAATCCATTTCATCTAGGATCTTCTAAAATTGGAAAACATTTCACCTTGTATATAGACTGGACAGAAGTTTTCCAGATAGGTAGGATCTAGTTGTTTACTTAAGGAAGTGGGCAAACCAACTTGTCCTTAAAAGAGTCTGTGAACGTGCCCCATCGCAGTGGGAAGTGGATCTTATTCCTGCCTGGACGCATCTTCTATAGTCACTGTCCTGGAAGCTTTCATTAACCAGGAGATACAAAGATGCAGCCGATAGATGGTTGCACTGACCGAGTTGAGAACAAATCCAACAGGATCGAACTATTCCCAGATGACCAAGCATGTCTTTTCTTCAGGCATTTGCAAGTGAGCCCTGTAGCGGGCATCAGTTCCAACTGGAATGAATCTGAGCAATTTTGTCCATTAGGTATTGAAGAAAGTCCTCTATATGGCCTTGAAGATGATCACCAAATCCTTCTGTCCAGGAAGGAACCAAGTAGTCTAGAACAAGGTTGCTGGGTGACACGGCAGACACCATAAAAGCAGAGAAACTGCTGTTTTGCCATACTTGCTGCCCTGAGATAGGCTCTAAATCCAGTCAGTTATCCCTCATTTTCTTCCAACCGTGCCCTAGGAATTGATGGTTCAAAAGAGGCTGCATAGATGCAACCCTGTGCAAAGCCTTGGCCACTTTATCATTCCAGGTTGTTGCCAAGGTATCAAAAAGGCCATGCAGCAAAACCCCTGGGATATCTTGAACTCCATTACTCTTGGGTGTTTGTGTGTGGAACACAAATGGGTCCAGCCTCCCTGTGGAGAGGGGTGACTTAGAGTCTAAAGGAAATAAGGGCACGATCTGACCAATGAAGGGAGGATA